>WHVE01000461.1:0-107582 GCA_015178995.1 Trichophaea hybrida | reverse complement strand
TCACAGAAATCATAAAAAACTAACAAATACAAAAATAGGACTAAAACCGCATTTAGGATTAAAAAACTGTCGAAAATAGCGTTATGACAATCCATGACTATATGATGATCTATACTTACGGGCCATCATGCTCCGTACCCATATGTTCAGACATCTGTATAACAATTAGTCTGGGACAAGGCATACGAGGGAAAATTTCGTACTGATTCAACTGTTTCGACTGGCGTGAATTCAACAGGCTTTCCCATTCCTAATAGCAAATGACTAGTTCCCGGAGGAGAGGGTGGTTGGGCCATAGATGAAGTGGCAGGATTTGAAATTGTTTGGAGTTAACACGCCGGAACCTTCAATTCAGCAGTGCCGTACTTTCTGTCCCGCTGCAAAAGTAATCTTCTGGATCTGCCCACCCGGAGTTGTCAATTCCTCGAGCTTCATTCGATTCGTCGAAAGGTGTTCAGCCGTTCTGCACTGATTTGTTGATTGTGCCAACCACCCAGTCAGGTTCGTCGTCATCACTCAGCTCTGCATACTATTGTCCTCTCCATCTTCTTCCTCATCTTCATCATCTTCCTCATCTGAAGTTGCAACATCATCAACACTATCTCCAATTGCTTCCAACATCTCTTCAAATGTTATTTTAGTTGTATCAGCCACCGCTCTTTTCAACGTAGTATCTTGCTCTCTCTCTACCGCTGCTTTCGCTTCCGCAACCCTCTTTCTGCTGCTGCTGTTTCACTCTCCCAAATTCCTCAATCCACTTCTCCTTTGCTTCCTTGCTCACAAAGTTTGATTCCGGTCTGCGCTCCGCTGCGCGCCGTTTTTGGAACGGAGACTACGCAAAGCGCCAAGTGCTCGGACCCGTTCTGCCTCGACACCAGTCTTGCCTTGGTCCGCTTGATGACGTCGTTTTGTAGTCGTATTGTTGATTTGCCCATTTGCCAGCCGGGAGTCTCGAAAAATTCTGTTTTGTGTGTAGACCATATTTGTTGCTCTTCGTATGGTTCATGTGGACTTGTTTTTGGAGATGATGGCAGTTGGACGGTGGGGGAAAGGTGGGTCTTTATGGTTGTAGGTTCGATCTAGTTTGACGCTAAAATAATAATAACAGCAGGCGCTAGAGCTGGAATGATTTTATACTATGTTCAATCTCAAGGCAATATCTGTTCAACCTCAAGGCAACATCCATTCAATATAACCGCAAAAACGGTTTACATGACATCACTTCAGTTTTAACAGCTATTACACTGAACATACAACAATCAGCAGCTGTGACAAAAACATTATATTGCCGGCCGTTCATTTTCATTTATTATTACCAACAATTAACAGGGTATGTATAAGGCCAACATCCTTGCAAATCTGCCGCCATACAGCAGGGTCTATCGTGAAATTCTATAATACTAGAATATATATAATGACGCTCAAAATGTCGATTCGACTTGAATTTCGCAGAATTTCTTATATATTCTTCAGGTTCTCCCTCTTCCCACACTCAAATTCTTCTCTCTTCACATACAATACCTCAACTAATGGCTGAACCACAACAACCTGCTTCTAGCAGTGTAGCCGGGAGTGAATCCACACGCACACCCGCCTCTACTGTGAATACATCAATCAATCAAACATTGCTCAACGACGTGCACAGAATCCTCACCGAATAGCCGCCGATATTGCAACGAGAAATATGCATAAGGACGAAAAGTTGAAAATTGTATGCAAAACTGGGCCAAGAAAAACCTGGAAAACCATGCAATCGGATGTGAGTTATATAATCTACAGGAACGACAGTCAATTAATCAAATTCAATTAGCTGCCATTCGTTCAGAATTACGTGAGCAGTTCAACCAGAGCCGCAAAGGCAACCCTCCGTGGTCTACCAAGGCATTCATCGAACAGTCCATGAAATTGAACACCATGATGCTGTCAACTCCGGAGTTTTTGCAGACAATTTTCTGACAAATGACCTTGAGAATGGACAAGAGCTTCGTTAAAAGCGTTAGAGGAAGCCACAGAAGAGTATATGATTGAAGTAAGTTCTATTGCTCACCATTAAATTTTCACAGCAGCAACTGAATGATAATAGATTGTTAACATGTCTGCAACCATGGCCAGGCAAGGTGGGCATGTACAGCTCGAGCAGGCAGACATGCGCATCGCGCTCAACATGGTCAATATGGCCAAACATGGCATATCGCGCGCTGGAATCGAGGAAACGAAGAATTTGATTAACAAGCCGCGGCAGAAATTCGAGAAGAAAAGAGACGGGGTGTTGAGTTGCCAGGCCATAAGAGTGTGAAGGGTTCATTGAAAAGCATCCATCCATGATCTATGATAATCACTTGACTGGCTGCCTAATATGCCAAAATAAGGTTGCTCGAAATCCTTACACTCGCTGGAGGCGCAAAGGCACAAAACCTTCCACTACTACAGTAACCGCTGCAGCACGACCTAGTCCTGAAAGATTGGCTCATCTCAGCCTTTTGAACGAATTTACGCCGCTCGAAGATTCAGAAGACAAGCAGAAGACGATGATGCCTGCCATTTTTGTGACTCCAGTACTGATGGCACCGATGAATCACGTATGCACTCCCACCTTTCACATGAAAAATGACTAATAACTATTTCACAGAGAATGGCAGCGCTGATGAAGCAATTGAAAATTTAAGTGAATAGACAAGTGGTTTTATTGGGCATACTTAAAGCTTCAATTTGCAGCGACTTTTTTGGATATTATGTGCATTATTATTATGGGGACATTTAATTTTGATATCCAATCTATTTAAAAAGTTTCAGCTGTCAAGACTCGCAATATAATTGTGAATGAAATGCAATTTAATCTGTGAAGTGTGCAACGTTAGTATTATTGGAGTTCTGTCCATATTTATCGAAAATTTAATATTAACTGACCAAGCTCATATTGCAAGGCTCCTTCTTCTCAAATTAGAATGAAAGCCATCTGTATGAATGAATAACCTACTTGTGGGTGCACATACAATTAGGCTACCAGACCGAAAGTGAGCGTCAACGGAGCGTCAACGATTTTTAGTCGCACAACACCTCTAGCGCGACGGATTTTATGTGCTATGTTGTATTTTCTATTTTCTGACTGCCTTTATGGACTAAAAAGTTCTCAATGATGCACCATGCTATCTCTGAAAATGAGTATCTGCAATTATTAAATCACACTTTATCGGTATGAGGACGCATCATCATCAAATACGGACAAACGCCATTCATTATGATCGATTCTGATATATGCGCTGGACCATACGCATAGGCTACGGGACTGAAAGTGAGCGTCAATGAAGCGTCAATGATTTTTGGTTACACAACACCTCTAGCGCGAGCGATTATATGTGCTACGTTAGTATTTTCTCTTTTCTGACTGCCTTTATCGACTAAAAAGTTCTCAATGATGCACCAATGCTATCTCTGAGAATGAGTATCTGCAATTATTAAACCACAATTTATGGGTATCGCAGGACGCATCATTATCAAATAAGGACGAATGCCATTTATTACATTGATTCTAATTTTTGTGCTGGACCATACGCATAGACTACGGGACCGAAAGTGAGCATCAACGTAGCGTCAACGATTTTGGTCGCACAACACCTCTAGCGCAGGGATTATATGTGCTACGTTCGTATTCTCTATTTTCTGACTGCCTTTATTGACTAAAAAGTTCTTAATGATACACCGATGCTATCTCTGAAAATGAGTATCTGCAATCATTAAACCACAATTTATCGGTATCGCAGGACGCATCATCATCAAATAAGGACGAACGCCAGTTATTACACTTGATTCTGATGTTTGTGCTGCACCATACGCATAGACTACGGGACTGAAAGTGAGTGTCACCGGAGCGTCAACGATTTTTGGTAGCACAACACCTCTAGTACGAGGATTACATGTGCTACATTTCTATTTTCGAATATCTGACTGCCTTTATCGACTAAACAATTCTGTATGATACACCGATGCTCTCTCTAAAAGTGGGTATCAGCAATTGTTAAATCACAATTTATCGGTATCACAGGACATATTATAATCATATAAGTACGAACGCCATTTTCTACGGGTGATTATGCTATTTGCGCGTGACCATATGCACAGGCTACATGACTGAAAGTGAGCGTCAACAGCGCGTCAACAATTTTTGGTCGCACAACACCTCCAGTGCGAGGGATTATATGTGGTGCGTTCATATTTTCTAACTTCTGACTGCTTTTGCCTATTAAAAAGTTCTCAATGATGCACCAATGCTATCTCTGAAAGCATATGTAATGAAAAGATCACCATATTGAAATAAATTTTATACAATGAAAAACTGGGCAGAAAGCGTGAAATGCCACTAGACGCATGCGCTATGCTTTCCATTCATGAAATTCAGAAGAACCCGTTTTGAGAACCCACAGGTAAGACCCAGCGGGTCTAACTAAATCCGGTAAAACCCGCGGGTCAGCCGGTTCGGTTCCGGGTTTGGAACCGGAAATTACCTCCGGGTCGGGTTTTGTACGGTTCCAGAACCGGACCGAGGGCGGGTAACCCGGACCCGTTGCTAACACTACTTGCAATAGGGAGCAGCTTTGCTGTCGAGAGTCGGCACGTATTCTTTGGCCTCTGGCATTCGTCAGCATTTGGCTGGCAACATTCAGTTGTTTGCCAGCTGTCCTTTTGTCATCAGCTTCTTGGCCAATACCCATCAGCTGTTGCCCAGCTGTCCATTCGTCATCGGTGATTCGAAGCAGAAGCGACCACTGCCATCAATCTGCCGTCCATAATTATCAATAGCTTGGGTGTTCAATTGCTAGCCATCTCGTAAAATTGCCTCTGGCATCCAAGATGAGTGATATCTAATCACATCTGATCAGGGCAATCATGGGTAATTGTACATGACCCTGCTGCAAACTTGCTAAGTGTAACATTTGGTCACTCTCTTGGATTTCAATATTCATTCTGAAGATAATTGTTCATATGGTTTTTTGATTTTATGCCGCAGGATTATCTGGAATATGATGAGCATGACAATCAATATCTCGACTCCGACATTACACATTTAGATGATTCTTCTCACATTCAAGCTGATGATCTTGGTCAGCCTGAGGCACCGGGCCACTGGAGCAAGGGTGTGCCATGTAAAACTGTTGTTCCAGCACAGAACAAATCAAGGAGAGCAGATACTTCAGTTTTACCCCAATCAAGACTTCGCTTCACATCTACTGTAACAATACCTCAAATGTCATGTATCAAGTCCAACACAAATCTGTGGGTGTCTCTACAGCCTGGTATTACAAGCCAATCAGTGCCAGTTATTGCTACCACATGAACAAAAGGCCAAAGCATTCCAGAAATCAACAAAACAATATTTGAACTGGTGAAAGACTTGCTTGCAACACTACTCTTTACCAAAAACCCATGACTGTTAATGAAGGAAGAAAAATATAAGCGTATTGCAGAGAGCTGGAAGGTATCAATTGAGGTTCAGAATTGTCAGAGAAAGGTTGGTGGTGCACCGGAAAACAGTCCATCAGAATGTCCGCAGACCAGTGGTCTATCCAAAAACATAGATTGTCAGACTCGAGAGGCTGTAAGTTTTGCCTGCTTCACGAACATTGGTGAGGTGTATTAACAACATATATAGCTGTGTAGGAAAACCAGTAGCTGGTGTGGGCCACTGACTGAGACTGCTCGGTGCACTGTTGTGGAAAGCTACTGTTATACCTAACCAGTTCGCAACAGGGTCATATACGATTGCCCACAATTTCCCTCATTACATGTGATCAACTATCACTTGCCTTGGATGCCAGAGCCAATCTTGATGAATGGCCAGTAAATGAACATCTACACCATCAATAAGCAACGATGGCTAGTCATAGGTTGCAGTCTCTTCTTCTCCCAATCACTGATGACAAATGAACGGCCAATATACAGCTGAATTGCCTTGGCCAAGAAGCTGACAACTTGCCGATTACAAACAGGCAGCCCGCATCCAGCTGAATGGTGCCAGCCAAGAAGCCAACAACAGCCAGAGGCCTAGAAATTTGTGCTAACTCTGAACAGCAAAGCTACTCTCTATTGAATGGGGCCTATTCATTTGGAGGTCAACAGATTGAAAGAATATCACTGGTCTGGAGGCAGAAGCCTATGAGCTTGATGTTGTAAAGAATACTGATCATCTGATTCTGATCAAATGACGATCAAGGCAATAGAGGATCAAGTGATGGAGAACCGTGGTAGTTGCAAATGAACACGCATTGGTTCGAAGCTGGTTATGGTGCTGGAGCTGTACAGAAAAACATTGATGGAAGTATTTGTTAGAAGCGAAGACAAAGGTATCAAGACCTTGGGTTCTTCGAGGGAAGAAAGATATCAACCATTTCACCAACAAGAACAAGCCTTTACAATATATGCATTGGAGAAAGCCTATTCTTTTTGTTCGAAATCTTTTAGTAATTTCTACATTGCAAGAAAAACTCCTGACCTACCTTTGATCCAGTCGCAAAATAAGTACAGATATTTCTTCGACCAGGTAAAACCAGGAGTGCCACTCCTGATGTTACACCTACGGCCTTGATATTTGCTTACACAATGACCTACAATATGTAATCGCATATCTGCTTCTGAAGACTAATTCATGATGAAAATTGGTGGTGATAAGAATGCTTGGTTAACCAAGTTTGAGATCTTAGAACTCATATACTATATCTTCTTCTTTACAGTAAACAGCTTAGGATGACACCCATATACAGCTAAATACTCTGATTCGGTATCTTCATGGACATTGACAATTGCCACAGCCGCCTTCTACTGTGTACTATCAGATTTCAAATAGGGCACACAAGTCACCACAAATATTGCCCAGAATAATTGTCAAAGTAATTATTATCTTTTTCATATCCATTTCATCTGCACCAATCTCTTTTGGGTGCACCTGGTTTGCCATTTTAACCATTTCACTTTTTGATTAGACTCTGGTTATGAATATTTATATACATGAATACCTGAATGACAAACAAATTTTGGATTGCAGATGTTACCCCGAGTGCCAATGATCATTGGCATTTCATCCATCCAACCAGGCAAAATGAAATCGTGAATAGACATAGAGAACGTATCACTCATGTATGTAAAGAGAATACCAATGAAAAAGCAACTTTCCTTGGAGCAGACAAAATGGGTGACAGCATTGGTGCTATTGCTAATAGGTTTGATTGATCAAGTTGGACAGATGTTAGTTGCTGTGCTTTCTGTTTCTCACACTCTCTTTTGCTTCAATCATTATGTATATTTGCTTGCTGTGCTTTGTAAGTGGCTCCCGATTTTAATGGCTGTTTCCATATGATAATTTAAAACTGTTTCATTTTGAATATGAATTGATATACAATGCGCAGTGATTTCAACATAAAGTGATCAAAGAAATGAATCACCCACAAATGGAAAAAAAATATGTAATATTAATGCCAATCATTCCAAATAATCCAATACTCCGGATGACTCCCCAATCTTCTATCGGCCACTTCCAGAGGCTTCCAAACCTTTCACCAGTGCTGCCAGAGGCTCCAGAATGGTGTAGTGGCACTTCCAGAGGCTCCAGAACCTTGCACCAGCGTTCCCGGAGGCTCAAAAACCTTATACCAGTGCTTTGGAAACCTCCAAAACCTTGCAGCGGTGCTCCTGGAGGCTTCCAAATCACCCTGCAGGCTCCTGAAGCGCCCTCCCATACTCCAGGAGCCTCTGGAAACTTGCACTTGCTTCAAACGGCTCCAAACTGCTCCGACAACTCCGGTAGCCTCTGGAAGCCTCCCGGAGTAGGAATTATATTTTGCTGATATTTTTGTTAAGTTCATACCTTACATGAATATATATTCTCCTTAGATACTAAACCAATGGCATCATTGCATAGTAGAAGAACTCAAGCAAGGACAAACAAGCGAGATTTGACTCCATAGCATGCTTTCAGGTGTCTTTGCAATGAATATAAGTGTTCAGTTATTCAATGAAGATGTTTGGATGATCTGAAACCAATTGATTCCTAGCTGAATAGTAGCCAAAATGATGTCGCCAAATCAAGATGACTTCTCCAAGCCCACATATATGTTTGTCTTACTTGCCTACTTTACCTACAATCTCTGGAACCTTTGGCACATCTTACTCACCTCTGCAACTGAATTGCCTCACCCTTGACAATATATTCAATACTTCTGATACTTGTTCAGAGCAATAAACATTTGATATCCACCACTCAATTATTGCCCACTATTGAGAACCTACAATTTAATATGATACTTTCTGGATACTGAAATCAGTCATTTGAAATACTAATACAATCCAGATACCAACTCAATAAGTCCACCTCTAGGCTGAGGATGCCAGAATTGGATTCAGCCAATGGGCAGTAGAATCCATGGGGATTTGGAAGGACAAGTGCAGCTTGACAATGCATTGGAAAGATAATGAAGTAAGGAAACGTGTTTGGGAGATTGCCCCATCCATGAGCAGCCACAACTGGCTCAACACCAGCCCCAAGCAATGGAATTGCCTAATCGATTGTTGCATCACTCAAATCAGCAATCTGGTATCTAAATGACCACTTTGGAAATGTTACAAGAAACACAAGATCATTATCAATGGTCAGCAACTCAAGGAAGTACATTACAAGTGTGTAGAGATTGGTGTTCAGGAAGGAAGAGTAGAATTGATGAAACCCCAACTAAGAAGTGGAAATTTGTCCATGTTATATATATTTCATTGCCATAATGCTTCTTTTGCTTTTGCTGATGACATATAGACACTGAGGTCAATGAGGAAACTTTCTTGGGTTACAAATCTTTGCTGAAATGAGGTGTGTTGCAACACCATGACCAATTACCTTGTTGAGCCATTGGGCATTACCATCATCCATGTAGATTCCGATGTTCCTGGAAGGAGAGTGAGTGAATACATTACTCATCTATTCTCATGGTACAAGCCTGGGAATGATCAGGAATTGATACTTCTGATAGGTACATCAATCGTCAATATAATGATTTTGTCAATCATGAATACTGCAATCTCCAGTCTGACAGACCTTAGCCAGAAAGTCTAATACCTTTGCGGCTGCCAGGAGGAGTAAAATGGAGACAGTGGTCCACAAGTCTGTAATGTTACCCTAATTTTGATAACAATACCACTGCCAGCTAGGTAATAATGGTAATGAAATTATTCAATTCAATGCACTTTTGCATTATCTATTGTATCCAACAAGCCGATAGCATATCTGGCACACAGACACCTATGCATGGCACCCACACCTACCTTCATTTGGATAACATTCTTCTACATCCAACAGAGGTTATAATCAACAATATTGGACAGATGTCATACGTTGCAAGTTTAGAGTTGGGTTAGGTATGATTTCCTGCGATTTTTCTGATTGAATATCATTGGCTATCACTTGTCTTGGATGCTAGAACCAATCATTGCTGATGGCTAGCAAACAAATACCCACACTATCAATAAGCAATGACAGCTAGCTAATTGTTGCTATTGCTTCTACTGCAAATCGCCAACAATACACATACAGCTGTTAAATAGCTGAATGGTATTGGATACAAAGCTGACAACAAACAGATCACCAGCAAACAAATGAATAGCGCCAGCCAATAAGCCGACAACAGTTGAAGGCCTAAATATATGTGCCAACTTTGAACAGCAATGCTCCTCTCTGTCAAAAGAGACCTATTCATCTGGAGGTCATTAGGTCAAAAGAATACCACTGGTCCAGAGGTACAAGTCTGCAAGCTTGATATTATACAGGATACCAATGTTCAGATTATAATCCAATATCAATACAAACTGTAGAGAATCGAGTGATGGAGGTCCATAGGAGTTGTGAATGAATGAATATTGGTTTCAAGATGGTCACAGTGCTGGAGCTATAAAGAAAAGTGTAGATTGAAGTATTTGTTAGAAGTGAAGATGAAGGAATAAAGACTTGGGATTGTTCAATAGTAGAAAGGGTATCAATCTTCTCAGCGAGGACAACAAGCCTTGACAATACATGAATTGGTGAAAGTTCATTCTTGTTATTCAGATTATTTTAGTGATTTCTACATTCTGCGAGATACTGCTAACCTACCTTTCAAGCAGTCCCGAATCAAGAATGGATACCATGTTGACCAGGTGAAACCTGAAGTGATACTTCTGGTATTGCAGGAGGAATTGGATGATAATACTGAGACATGGTATCCAAATCCAAGAAGATTTTTGATAACAAAAACAGGCTTCAAAAAGTATAAAAGGAAGCTTCAAAGGAGGATTATCAGGCTGCAGCAATTCCTTGAAGTTATCTGAAACTATACTTTTGGTTTCATTACTGATTACAAGCAAAGCATGATTGTTGATAAGAATGTAGCATGGCTATGCAAGTACAATTACATTGTGAATCCTTCTACTGCAAGCTCTTTGGCCAATAGCAAGTGTACAAGGAGCCAGCCAGCTGCAAATTAGTCATCATAAGGATGGAATGCACTGGCTGGATGGTTGTGGAACGATTTGTATTGTGGATGGGTATTTTTCTGATATATTGCAGGGTGGACAGATAGGTGATCATTTGGTGTTTTTTGGATAGATTTTGGCTCTCTTTTTGGTGTTTTGTATATTATATTATTTCATATGTCATATTATAAGGCAATTGAATATGTTGAGATCTCACCATATTGAGATCAATCGGTGAAATGAAAATGTTTAGAAACAATATAGTGGCAGCGATAGAACATTGTATATGGCTATCAGGTTATAGGTATTGTGGTATTTTTACCCAACCGAAGTTAGTCCAAATAATTAGTAACACGTGAACGCTTTTTACCTTGTTGTAATAATGATTCTCATCAAAAGAAGCCAATCAACTATCCTGTGGCATGCTCAATGCCTGCTATTCTTAGTTCCAAGTTTCTCTCTATCTAAAGAATTGAAAGTATGGAAGCCAGAACAATCCAAAATTTAAAATTGTCAACAGGATGAAAAGATGTATTTCAATGATGCTTTTGATTATATCAACGCTCTCTTTATGCAATGCATCAATTGATTTAATAGTCATTCATATTAATTTTCTTCAGTCACCCCTTGAATTTTTTTGTACTTATCACATCCTGCATTTTTAAATCATGACACAAAGAACGCACACTGCTCCTCCTGCGCCTCCCTGTCCTTTCAGCATCAACAGAAAGAGATAATATATGAACAACAAGGTTCTAGATGATAATCTCAGCATGATATCTAACAATTACAAAGATTATCAAGACATCAATTGAGGATCCACTCACCCGCCTTATTGGTAACCATCCATAAAAGCAATAGACAAGTAGCCATAAAAAAGATCCTTTATATTAGCACTTGGAAAACCTGTCACTGCATCTCAATGAACTTCTACATTAGTAGAATACCTACATCAGTGCAATACCTACATCAGTGCAACTCCTATATCAGTACAACTCCTATATTTGCACAAGCCCTACATCAGCGCAATACCAACATCAGTGCAACCCCTATATCAGTGCAACCCCTACATCAGCTCAACCGCTACATCAGCGCAACCCGTATATCAGCGCAACTCTTTTTTCAGTGCAACCCCTATATCAGTGCAACCCCTATATCAGTGCAACCCCTACTTTGTAAGCATTGGAAGATGCATCTTGCCCCAGAGGGGGAGGATGAGCATAAGCCTGTGGCGCTGGCATCAAAGCAGGTGTTAAAATAAGTATTTAAAGATTTGAATTCACCTACTAATGCATATATTTACTAGAGAAAGGATTCAAACAAAGCTGGTGAGTATTTGGCAGTATGGACAGCTGATAATCTGTCGTGATAGAAGACCTTGGTTGATGATATAACAGGCCTCAGCATGATTGGCACACAATACAACACCTCTCCAACTATAAGGTGTGTTCTTGCGATTGTAATTAGTGTTGGCAACGAATCGAATCGGTTCGTGACGGATCGAACCGAGCATGTGTTCAGTTCTAGGTTTGATCCGAGATTTGCGGTTTTCCGCTCGTTCGTCACAAAGCGACTGGTGAACCAAGATTTTCGAACAAACATGCGTAAGCGTGTTCTTGTCCGATCAACTCGATTCTTTTTTTATCTTGTAGCGCATGCAGTTGGCTACAAGATGAAAACAATTCGAGCCGATCGGACAAGAACTTGCTTACGCATTTTTGTTTGAAAATTTGGAGCGAAATCATGGGGTTTGAGGGGAAAGTCTTGGCAGGATTCGGTTCGCCACAGATCAAACTTGTTCAAGGATTTTCTCGAACTGTCACAGTTTGTTGCCAACACTAATTGTAATGGCATGTGTGAAACATATAGCCCTCAATGATATAATGTTTGTGAATCTGTTTGCTACAAATATGGTAAAAACCACCATGATGTATGGTTGGTTGTATGAGGAAATTGCCAGGATTGATCAAACCTAGAAAATCTCAGACCCTCTGCATACCTACATTTCAGTGGTAAATGAATCATCTCAATGATTGTTTTTATCACTGACACTGTCCATCAGGTTTTAACAAAAATCACTTGCTTCCATACAGCAATGGTATACCACTGGTGTTAGCAACGGTTCAAACCCGGAGGCTCCGGGTCAGGTTTGGGTCAAAACCAACCGTTTCCAAATAGACGGTTAGGGTCACCAGTAGAACCGAACCAGAAAGAACAGTTCAGGTTAACTCAACATTTTGGAACCGCCCAAATTCCCGGTTATTAGACGGGTCCAAAAACGGGTGCATACCATTGCACATGCGACTTTTGACATTCTCAATTTAATCAACCAAGCATTCATATTAATGATTTTGACCGTTATTAAACTTGTTTCAATCAAATTCAATATCACAACTACAAATTATTAAATATGTATCATAACCTGATAGGTTAACATTGTAACAAGAAGAAGATGGCCAAAACCGTATATACACTTGTGCTGTAATAATTCCTGTATGTTGTGGTATGTGTCAATCACCACATATATTTTAGTATCAATCATGTATATTATCTCATTATTGCCTACCTTTCGCGCATCTTATTTATATCTGCTCTAATCTTACCTTTAAAATTAACTTGAAATATGTTGAATAATATCACAATGGCCGAGCATTATAGTTCCTATAATATTGGAATTGAACTGCCTTTTCATCATATATGCATCAAATACAAAACATTTCCAATAGTGACCAAGAAAATTACAAAATAAACATACTTATGTTCCATTACAAGAAACAGAAAACAAAAGAATATAATATACAGATACCGCTCTATCGTCGCTTATTAACTTTTCTTTTCGTGTTTCCTGTATTGGCGGGCATAGAGTCATAATGATTAGAGTTGCTGTGTGCTTCAACTTTCGAACTGGCTTGATAAAGCCTGTGATGTTAGGGGCGCATGTACATATGGCTGTTCTGCTCATCAATGACATCAGAATTATCACATATATTTATATCATCTTCATCATCAGCCTCTCCATCGTTTTCATTATAGTTTGGATCATCCAAGTCACCGTTCCAATGGAGCCAATCATCAGATCAGAAATTGTTTCGGCAGAACTATCATCATCACTTGCTTGGATGGTGTTGATCTACGTATTGCTGGATATTGAGAACTTTGGTTTTGCCACCAGGGAGGTCGATCTGTGATAAGGAGGTGGAAGAGGGGATTTTTCAGTCATTTTGAAAGCTGCAACACTGTCATGTTTGAAGGCTGACCAGGATGATTTAACTATCTCTTGGTGTCTGAAATATAACCCATGGCTGTCATTTGTTTGTTCTGGGCGTGTGATGCCTTCTGAGTTGTGCGTAGGTTTTAACTGCCCGCCACATCTCCAAAAAGTCATGAACCTTGGCCATCCGGTGTAGCTTTCTTTCCTTAGCTCTTTCTTGATTTCAGAATCATTATCAGATATTGATGAATTTATTTGTACAGTATCACCGGCCAAAAGACCATGATTATTTTTGCAAACTGCCGAACAACCACTTTTCTCAAGTGTTTCACCTGTAGTTTAGACTGCCTCCACCCAATCACATCTCGGCCAAGTGAAAAGCTGGCTTCCACTCCAACCACGTGTGGCATGATTGAAAGATGTCCGCACATATTAGCTGGATCGGTGTACTTCGTGTTGAATTTTTCATGATGTCGCCATCAATCGGTTACGTCGGGTATCCAGAAAGCCCTGCTCATTCTGTAGGTCAGGTGATGATCATTGAGATTGGGATCAATTTATCCCCAATTTTTGGGTACCTTGGGTGGTGAATTCAAATAGAGAGTGGTAGCCATCAATAAGGGTACTGCGTGATCGCTGCACCCTGGAGTACATTCCGCCGTGTTTGCAGGTCAAAAATACTCATCATCACTGGACAAATCATATGGATCGTAAGTCAATTCACCTGGCCCAGACACTGTAATGGAGGAGAATGGGTCATGATTTGGTATATTTTGAGGTTTCCCGGTAGTCGTAAATTGCTTTTTGATTCATATTCATGTTCCACATATTTTATGAATGCATCCTTGTACTGGGAGTGAATGAGCCCTCGTCCTCAGGATTAACATCCATAGCCTTGTCCCACTTCCTAAATGATCACAACTTCCGAAATGGATCAAGGATATGTGCTGTACTGAGGAGCATGCCACTCTGGTGTATCTTGGAGTGATATTTGGACAGCTTTGGGTGCAAACTTCAAAGCAAAGTATAGATCTTCTTTCCACTGAGTTTCTTCTTTGCCAAAGCACACATGATGCCATCTAGATGATCGAATATGTCATTAATATTGCAATGACATGGTGTAAGGTGACTGTATGCCGTTTCGAATCCAAAGTGTCCAGTAACGAAATGGTCTCAGCACCTCCATTACGTATTTGACAATAATCCATTCGTCATCTGTTGTAAATCAAGGCCAGTAATCAGCATAATTGGGGTTTTAAGCCACTCGCGTGTAAACTCTCGCAATCTGTATGCCTGCTCCAGTATTTCCAGAGTTGAATTCCACCGAGTTTTTACATCCATGGTAGGTAGTACTGCAATTCTAACTGTTTATTTCTGGCAGTTGAGAAACTCATTGCGTCTTCCGGGAGTCAGAGCAATCAATACCGCAAGCATTGTCTGCTATATCAAGAGTCAGTCTTCAGAATGAAAGTGTATATAACATGCAGTAACTATCTTTTCAATAATTTTAGCTAATCTGGGCTTCATGGCTGCCACCTTTGAGATTCTTGCATTTCCTGCCATCTGCAGCTTTTGGCTTTTGGTTGATATGGCTCTCTCATTTTCTCCAAATTGCTCGTCACGCTCATTGGCTTCCCATGACTTTGTTCGGCCTTTGACCTCCAGATTACTCATGAATGCTCCTAAACAAGCTGAATGACATATGCCATGCATGGTACATGGTTTCGTAATGCCGACCATTCAATTCCAGAGGTTTTGAAAGTTGATTGTAGCTCCCGTGACATTGAATAGTTGGATGAGGCGTTATCAGTAGTTATACTGAGCAATTGACAGTCGGCAAGACTGAAATGTTAAATACCTGCTTCAAATGCTCGGCCAGTCGCACACCTGTGTGTTTGTCTTTAACCTATAGTTGTCTGTCAGCAGTAGAAAATGTTAAACCAAGAGGCCACAAATCTCATCAAATGCAAGCTGTACTTCATGAAGGTACCAGTTAAGATCAATATAATAACCAATGACCGACACAATCGCCAATTTATTGATAGACGTCCACCCATCTAACACTACACTGACTTTATTTTTTGTTGGCATCTGCATTTTGATTGCATCAATTGTGAGGGAGTATTCTCTTCGGCAAATATTACTAAGAGTACTGGCTGAGGGAAGAATCAAATCGTATCGTAAAGCATTGAACATCTGTCGTAACTCCAGGTTCGTTATAGCGTTCCATGGAATGTTAGCAGAAACAAATCCTAGTATCAAATAGCAGTTCCAAGTTTCTTGGTTCAATTCAAGAGTTTTAAAGTCATTATGTGCCAGTTTCAGACGTTCAATCTGTTAAAATTGTCAGTATGGTCTAACATTTTGAGCAGCCTGTGTTTGATGGAAACTACTTGCCATCATAACACCCTGACTGCCTTTCTTCTTGAGTACAGTTAAAGCTTGCTCATCGCCAGCCATATCCATCAATAAGGTAATGTCTGATTCAGTTAACTCATTCAGCTCTGCTTTGTGTGTCTTTGATTTGAGGTGTTTTGCCATAGTAGTTGTTCCATTCTCCGATGGGTGTACCAGAACCATGTGACAAACGATACAAATGACGCCACGGCAGCCGTTGGCGGTTTTTGCACAATGTTTGTAGAATCGCCATGCTGCTACATGCTGGGAGCCGCTCCATACAATCGTAGTTTTAGTTTCAACATTCCTGGAGGTCCACCATCGATCAAATACCATTTGCAATATTTCATCAATCAAATCTTGTATAAAGACACGTTCATCCTTGGAGGAGTACATTATTTTCAGATAGAATATATCAATGGACTTTGCAGCACCCATTGAAGAAGTGTTTGAAGGGAATATAAAAGCAGAATGAGAAAGACTTCGAACTGCACTGCAGTCAAAAATGTTGATATGTATATGGATTTCATGATTTCTTATATACCTGCTTCCACAGACTGTTCTTGAGAAGAAATGATGGACAGTATGTCAGTACAAATTGATTTGTCGATGAAGGCAGTCAAAACTACAATCAAACGAGTGAAGTCAAAACAATCCAACGCACTAGAGATGTTGTGTGAACGAAAATCGTTGACGTTCCATTGACGCTCACTTTTACTGCTGCGGCCGACGTGTCTTATCGCACGATTGCACTGTATTTGATTGTAAAGACAGGGTTTCATGCATATTTGGCAAGAATATATCTTGCGATACAGATAACTCGTGATTTAATTCCTTCAATTCAGATGTTACTGAGATAAATTGCATACCACTGATTTGTTGACAAAGGCAGTCAAAACTACAATAAAACTAGTACAGTCAAAACAATCCCACACACTAGAGATGTTGTGTGAACGAAAATCGTTGACGCACCATTGACACTCACTTTCAGTTGTGCAGCCGACCTGTCCTATAGTACAATTGCACTTTATTTGATTGTAAAAGCTGGCTGTCATGCATATTTGACAAGAATATATCTCGTGATACAGATAACTTGTGATTTAATTCCTTCAATTCCGACATTACTGGGATAAATTGCATACGACTCATTTGTCGACAAAGGCAGTCAAAACTACAATAAAACTAGTGCAGTCAAAACAATCCCATGCACTAGAGATGTTGTGTGAACAAAAATTGTGAATGCTCCATTGATGCTCTGTTGTAGTCCTGCAGTCAACGTGTCTTATCGCACGATTGCACTTTATTTGATTGTAAAAGCTGGCAGTCATGCATATTTGACAAGAATATATCTCGCGATACAGATGACTCGTGATATCATTCCTTCATTTCGGACATTACTGGGATAAATTGCATTCCACTGATTTGTCGACAAAGGCAGTCAAAACTACAATTCAACTAGTGCAGTCAAAACAATCCCACACACTATAGATGTTGTGTGAATGAAAATTGTTGATGCTCCGTTGACGCTCACTTTTAGTTTTGCAGCCAACCTGTCTTATTGCACGATTGCACTTTATTTGGTTGTGAAAGCTGGCTGACATGCATATTTGACAAGAATATATCTTACAATACAAATAAATTGTGATTTAATTCTTTTAATTCAGTGGCTACTGGGATGAATCGCTTACAACTGATTAGTCGATAAAGGCGGTCAAAACCACAATAAAACAAGCACAGTCAAAACAATCCCATGCACTAGAGATGTTGTGTGAACGAAAATCGTAGACACTCCATTGATGCTCCCTTTAAGTCCTGCATTGGACATGTCTTATCGCACGATTGCACTTTATTTGATTGTACAAGCTGGTCGTCTTGCATATTTGACAAGAATATATCTCACGATACAGATAACTTGTGATTCAATTCATTCAATTCCGTGGCTACTGGGATGAATCGCTTACAACTGATTTGTGGATAAAGGCGGTCAAAACCACAATAAAACTAATGCAGTCAAAACAATCCCACGCACTGGAGATGTTGTGTCACCAAAAATTGTTGACGCTCCGTTGACACTCACTTTTAGTCCTGCAGCCTATGTTGCAGCCTATATGTCTTATTGCACTTTTGCACTTTATTTGATTGTAGAAGCTGGCTTTCATACAAATTCAATAAGAATGTATTTCGTGATACAGATAAATTGTGATTTAATTCTTTCAATTCAGTGGCTACTGGGATGAATCATTCACAGCTGATTTGTCGATAAAGTCAGTCAATACTTTGATAACACTAGTTCAATATATCTGCCCCCTGCCGTGCGCAATATTGTGTGAACAAAAATCATTGACGCTCTATTGATGCTCACTTTTTGTCCTGCAGCCTATGTGGCAGCCTACGTGTCTTGTCGCACGATTATAATTCATTTGATTGTAAAAGTTGGCTTTCCTGCTTATTTGACAAGAATACACCTCGCAATATGGAAAACTCATGATTTCATTCCTTCAATTCAGATGTTAATCGAAGAAATTGCATACCACTGATTTGTCGATCAATGCTGTCAATACTCTGACAATCCTAATACACTGTATCTGTTCCCTCCCGTTCCCAATATTGTATGACCAAAAATCGTTGACGCTCCGTTGACGTTCACTTTTACTCCTGCCACCTACATGTCTTGTCATACCATTGCACTCTCTTTCATTGTACAAGTTGGCTTTCCTGCTTTTTTAGCAAGATTATACCTCGCGATACAAATAACTCATGATGTTATTCCTTCAATTCAGACGTTACTCGGATATATTGGATACCACTGATTTGTTATTAATGGCGGTCAACACGTTGATAACGCTAATACACAGAATTTGTTCCATCCCGTGCCCAATATTGGGTAACCAAAAATCGTTGACGCTCTTTTGACGCTTACTTTTACTCCTGCAGCCTACATGTCTTGTCGCACCATTGCCCTCTTTTCCATTGTAAAAGTTGGCGTTTCTGCTTATTTGACAAGAATATACCTCGCGATACAGATAACTCGTGATTTGATTCCTTCAATTCAAGTGTCACTCGGATATATTGCATACCACTGATTTGTTGCTAAAGGCGCTCAATACTCAGATAACACTAATGCACTGTATTTGTTCCCTCCAGTGCCCAATATTGTGTAACCAAAAATCATTGACGCTTTGTTGACGCTCACTTTTAGTCCTGCAGCCTACGTGTCATATCGGATAATTGCACTCTATTTGATTCTGAAAGCTGACTTTTATGTTTATTTGACGAGATTGTATCTCGCCATACAGATAAATCATGATTTAATTCGTACAATTCAGTGGCTACTTGGATGAATTGGTTACAACTGATATCTTCATAAAGATATTGATATCCATTTATTAGCAGTTGTAATACCTATTTCAATATGACTATATTCTATGCATAATGGTACTAGAATTTGACATTTGATGGACAGTTTGCCTAGTGGTTGAAATATATTTAGTTGTATTATCTCACTTTCAACCGGCTTTACGCGTTATAATGATAATGACGTAAGTGTGTATTATATATAGCCCACTTTTGTCATCCAGCGGGTTGTGCCAAATATTCATGGTTACCCATGAGGTCTTTGTGAGATCACCATCATGTGTACAGGGCCTGAGCGGCAACTTATGCAATTGGAATTTCAATAAAATCGTTTATAACGGCTCACGTTTAAATTGATTCACTATGTGATCAGACCGCAACTAGTGAGATAAATATAACAACAATGATGTAAAATTGATGTGGTATATTATGTATCAATTAAGTTTTTACTCTTATGCTTACAATAATCATTATTAATATAAGCAGGCTGATAGGCAGTGTATCTGGCATATCTGGCGTGGTAAAAGTTGATACGTTCGGTTTCATCCCTGCACATGCACAGACGATTGTTTCAGGTGTCACTGAAATCATAGAAAACTAACAAATACAAAAATAGGACTAAAAACCATTTACGCTCAAGAAACTGTCGAAAATTGCAATAGAACAATCTATAACTATATGACCATCTATTCTTACGGGCCATCATGCTCCATACCCATATATTCAGACATCTGTATAAAAATTGGCAGGGGATGAGGCAGGCAAGGGATAATTTCGTACTGATTCAACTGTTTCGGCCGGCGTAAATTCCTTAACAGGCTTTTCAACACCTAGTAGCAAATAACTAGTTCCAGTGGGAGAGGGTGGTTGGGCCATGGACGATTTGGCAGAAATGGAAATTGTATTTGGAGTGAACACCACCAGAACCTTCGATTCAGCAGTACCATACTTTCCGTCACGCTCACGAAAGTAATCCTCTTCATTTGCCCATCCTGGTGTTGTCAATTCTTCGAACTTCATTCGATTCATGCGAAAGGTGTCCAGCTGTTCTTGCACTGATTTGTTGATTGTGCCAACCACCCAATCACATTCGTCATCATCACTGAGCTCTGCATACTCATTGCCTTCTCCATTTTCTTCCTCATCATCATCATGATCCTCGTCTGAAGTTGCAACATCGTCAATACTATCTCCAATTGCTTCCAACATATCTTTAAATGTCATTTTAGTTGTATCAGCCGCCGCTCTTTTCAACATAGTGTCTTTCTTTCTCTCTACCACTGCTTCTGCTTCTGCAACCCTCTTTGTTGCTGCTGCTGTTTCACTCTCCACAAATTCCTCAATCCACTTCTTCTTTGCTTCCTTGGTCACAAAGTTTGATACAGGTCAGCGCTCTACTGCACACATTTTTTTGGAACGGAGACTATGCGAAGCGCCAAGTGCTCGGACCCATTTTGCCTCGACACCAGTCTTGCCTTGGTTCGCTTTTTGCCAGCTGGAAGTCTCGCAAAATTATTTTTTGGTTTGTAGACCATATTTGTTGTGGTTCATGTGGACTTTGTTTTTGGAGATGATGGCAGTTGGACGGTGGGGACAAGGTGGGTCTTTATGGTTGTAGGTTGGATCTAGTTTACGTACCAAAATGATAAACTAGCAGGCACTAAAGCTGGAATAACTTTGCACAATGTTCAACCTGAATGCAACATCCGTTCAACATGACTGCAGAAACTGTTTCACATGACATCGCTTCAGTTTTAACGGCTATTACACTGAACATACAACAATCGGCAACTGTGATGAAAATCTTATATTGCCAACCGTTCATTTTTATTCATTATTACCAATAATTAACAGGGTATGTATATGGCCAACATCCTTGCAAATCTGCCACCATATATAGCAGGGTCCATCGTAAAATGCTATAATACTAAAATTATATTATTACAACCTAAAATTCTGATTCAACTTGAATATTGCAGAAATTTCTATATATTCTTCAGGTTCTCCCTCTTCACACTCAAATTCTTCTCTCTTCATTTAAAATATCCTCAAGCAATGGCTGGACCACAACATGCTGCTTCTAGCAGTAGATCCGAGAATGAATCCACATGCACGCCCGCCTCTACTTTAAATACCTGAACTAATCAAACTTTGCTCCAACGACGCGCGCAGGATCTCCACCAAATAGCCGCTGATATTGGCACGAGAAATATGGATAAAGACGAAAAGTTGAAAATTGTCCACAAAACTGGCGCCAAGAAACACTGGGAAAACCATGCAATCGGATGTGAGTAATATAATCTATAAGAATGACAGTCAATTAATCAAATTCAATTACCTGCAATTCGTTCAGAATTATGTGAGCAGTTCAACCAGAGCCGCAAAGGCAACCCTCCGTGGTCTTCCAAGGTATTTGGCTGAACAGTCTATGAAATTGAACACCATGATGTTGTCAACTCCGGAGTTTTTGCAGACAAATTTTCTGACAAACGACCTTGGGAGTGGACAAGAGCTTCATTAAAAGCGTTAGAGGAAGCCACAGAGGAATATATGATTGAAGTAAATACTATTGCTTACCACTCAATTTTCATTGAAGCAACTGAATAATAACAGGTTTTTAATATGTCTGCAACTATGGCCAGGCAAGGTGGGCGTGTACAGCTCAAGCAGGCAGACATGCGCATTATACTCAACATGGTCAATATGGCCATACATGGTATATCGCGCGCTGGAATTGAAGAAACAAAGAATTCAATTGAAAAACTTTGGGCAGATATTTGAGAAGGAAAGAGACGAGGTGTGGAGTTGCCAGGCCGTAAGAGTGTGAAGGTGGTAATCGAAAAGCATTCGTCCATGATCTATGATAATCACTTAGATGGCTGCATTCGCTGCCGAAATAAGATTGCTCTAAATCCTGCCAACCGCTGGAGGCGCAAAGGCACAAAACCTGGCCCCACTTCAGTACCAGCAGTAACGGCAGCACCAGCAGTATCGGCAGCACCAGCAGTATCGGCAGCACCAGGAGAATCAGCAGTATCCACGGCCCGAGCAGTGACCGCAGCACCAGCAGTTCCCATATGTCGAGCAGCGCAAATTGGTGATCAAAGGATGTTTAATCTCAGTCTTTTGAACCGAAATGTTCCAGATGATGATACAGATACCAAAGATGATCCCAATTTTACTGCCTCTAGTGCTGATTACTCCATTGAGAAAATTTCTGGTATGCACTCGCACCTCCCAAACAGATGATTATTACTAACAGTTTCACAGAGATGGATAATCCTAATGCAGAAATTGGAAATCTTAGTGAATAGGGAAGTGGGTTCATTGGGCATACTTAAAGCTTCAAATTGCAGCAATCTTGTTGGATATTATATGCATTATTATTATGGAGACATTTAATTTTAATATCCAATCCATTTGAACAGTTTCAGATGCCAAAACTCGCAAGATAATAATTATTTAAATGGAATGTAATCTGTGAAGTGTGCTACATTAGAATTATTGGAGTGTGTATCAGCAATTATTAAATCACAATTTATCAGTATCACAGGACATATTATAATCAAATAATGACAAACGCCATTCTTACAATTGATTGTGATATTTGCGTGCGACCATACGCATAGGCTACGGGACTGAAAGTGAGCCTCAACGGAGCGTCAACAATTTTTAGTTGTACAACACCTCTAGCGCGAGGGATTAAATGTGCTACCCTCACATTTTCTATTTTCTGACTGCCTTTATCAACTGAAAAGTGCTCAATGATGCACCAATACTATTTCTGAAAATAAGTATCTGCAATTATTAAATCACAATCAATCGGTATCGCAGGACGCATCATAATCAAATAAGGACGAATGCCATTCATTACGGTTGATTCTGATATTTGCGCTTGACCATACGCATAGACTACGGGACTGAAAGTCAGCATCAACGATTTTTGGTCGCACAACACCTCTAGCGCGAGGGATTATATGTGCTACATTCATATTGTCTATTTTCTGACTGCCTTCATTGACTAAAAAGTTCTCAATGATGCACTGATGCTATCTCTGAAAATGACAATCTGCAATTATTTAATCACAATTTATCAGTATCGCATGACACATCATAATCAAATATAGATAAATGCCATTCATTACTGTTGATTCTGATATTTGCGCTTGACGATACGCATAGGCTACGGGACTGACAGTGAGTGTCAACGCAGCATTAACGATTTTTGGTCACACAACACCTCTAGTGCGAGGGATTATATATGCTACATTCATATTTTCTATTTTCTGACTGCCTTTATAGACTAAAAAGTTCTCAATGATGCACCAATGCTATCTCTGAAAATGAGAATCTGCAATTATTATATCACAATTTATCGGTATCACAGGACGCATCATAATCAAATAAGGACAAATGCCATTCATTACAGTTGATTCTGATATTTGCGCTTGACCATACGCATAGGCTACGGGACTGAAAGTGAGCGTCAATGGAGCGTCAACAATTTTTGGTTGCACAACACCTCTAGTGCGAGGGATTACATGTGCTACATTTATATTTTCGAACATCTGATTGTCTTTATGGACTAAACAATTCTCCATGATACACTGATGCTCTCTCTAAAAGTGTGTATCAGCAATTATTAAATCACAATTTATCAGTATTGCCAGACATATTATAATCAAATATGTACGAACGCCATTTTTCACAGGTGATAATGCTATTTGACCGCGACCATATACATATGCTACATGACTGAAAGTGTGCGTCAACGGAGCGTCAACTATTTTTGGTTGCACAACACCTCTAGCGCGAGGGATTATATGTGCTACCTTCAAATTTTCTATTTTCTGACTGCCTTTATCAACTGAAAAGTTCTCAATGATGGACCAATGCTATCTCTGAACATGAGTATCTCCAATTATTAAATCACAATTTATTGGTATTGCAGGACATATTATAATCAAATACGTACAAACGCCATTTTCTATAGATGATTTTGCTATCTGTGCGCGACCATATACATAGGCTACATGACTGAAAGTGAGTGTCAACAGAGAGTCTACGACTTTTGGTCACACAATACCTCTAGCATGAGGGATTATATGTGTTGCGTTCATATTTTCCAACTTCTGACTGCTTTTGTCCATTAAAAAGTTCTCGATAATGTACCAATGGTATCTTTGAAAGCATAAGTAATGAAAAGATCACCATATTGAAATTGATGTTGTACAATGAAAAACTGGGCAGAAAGCGTGAAATGTCATTTGACGCATGCGCGATGCTTTCCATTGATGAAATTCAGAAGAACCTGTTTTTAGAACCTGCAGGTTAGACCCGGCGGGTCAAACTAAACCTTGTAAAACCTGCGGGTCGGCCGGTTCGGTTCCAGGTTTGAAACCGGAAATTACATCCCGGTTGGGTTTAGTTTGGTTCCAGAACAGGACCGAGGGTGGGTAACCCGGACCCATTGCTAACACTATATACCACTACAAGACTTCAATCAACTCTATTTACAGATTTCAAAAAATGTTCCCTACATAGATCGGGAAAATCGTACCCTGGCTATTTACCAAGATCAGATTTACATGCTCTACCAACATTCATAAGATATGTTGAAAGGTCCTGTCATTTTCAATCATTGTCTTAACCATTAATTCAATGGTACAAGTTTTGATTCATGGCAATTGAAATTGCAGATCTCATTTACCCGACATACTACTATACCATTCAACCAATGGGATTGAAAGATTGATCATTGATCGATAAAATCAATCTGTCATTGTTTGCTCTCACCACAAAAGCCATCCACCATTATCCATTGGCATTGGAAACAGGAGAATTTCGCATCTATCCAGAGTTTGGTCAACGAGGTAGAGCAGAATGCAAGTATGATACAACAAATATTGATCATGTATTAAATAAAGCATGCACAGATATATTTTGTTATCTGAAAGCAGATTTTTGTTCTTTTTCACCAAAGGTTCAGGCCAAATTGATATCCAATATCTACAGTATAATCGGGCAAAGGATCTACTCAACTCATATGGATACAGTGATGGTACAAACTTGCAAAATTCTGGGCAGCTGAAATAAGAACTTCCTTGATGATATCCTACAGGAGCTGATCAAACCGCCTGATGATTGTTTCAATTGTCTCAGCAGCTTCATTGCTGCTACTGAAGCTTGCATACAATTCTCAGCTGATTTACCTTTTGATGGGTCTGCCATCACCAGCAGCAGCCAGCCCATTCTGTGCAGCAACAGCAATAGCAACAATATCACCAATATCAGCAGCATTGAGAATATGGAATTGGACGATGGAAGTACAATTGTAGAGAATACAATGTTGCTTGAAGGTTAAGAATAGCATCAGTGATCAGATTTGGGATTTCATTTGATTTCCTTTTTGTTCCAGATAGTATTAATATATCAAAATAATAGTAAATGTAATGGAACTGGTGGTTTACAAAATTCAGAGTTCAAATACATGAAATGATAATCACAATGATGTAAAAACCTCACAATATGATTGAACAACAACTGGAAGCTCCTGCACAATCTTCTATCAATACATGAATCATTGTCAACCACTGCTGCATGGTAACTATTATTGTTCAAATTAAGCCATAAGGAATCTTGATGTAATGGCAGCCTGGTAACCACCTAGTACATAGTCACTTCATGTAAGTGCAATTGCATTCGAGCAATAATTTTACCAATATACTTGGACTATATTCACATATCCACATTTGCAACCATATTTATCCTTACACAGTTATTCAAGGGCATACAAGGTGCTATGCACTTATACTATTATCACTCGGTATAAATTAAGCTCGCATAACTGCATGAATTACCCCTGTCGGACTCAGTATGATATATCTGAATGTGAAATCATACGGATTTGAGAACTACCAATTGCATAACCACAGAGTCTTCATAAGTATATCCGATTGTGGTTGACAGTAGGAGAGATGATTTTGAATTAATTCGGGAGGCCATTCGGCCAGAGACACATCAGCAACTAAGAGAGTTGAGGTCAATCACTATTTCACAATAGGCAACCGATTACAAAAGCCATGGGATGGGATGAGTAAATATCCACCTGTGACAATCGACGATTATAGGAATCATTCCGGAGCCTCAGTGATCAGGGACAATGAATTACCAGCAATGCTGAATCCTAAAATACTCCAACGATTTCTTCGAACCTCACCCAATGAACACAATTGGATGCGAACGAGCGAGATGGATCAGGTACTATTGATGGAAGTCAATGGAGCATGAGATGCTGGCACAGTGTTGATTGACAACATCCCTGAATGCATCAATCTTCAAAAATCAAGTACAATCCAAAGCCAATAAGCCTACCATTGCACCAGTGATGTACACCAACAAAGAATCATCACTTCGCTGATCGATTTCAACATGGTCGAAGCTAACAGAACTGAGTATGCTGTCAACTACAAGCTGATATTACAAAGGCTGAAGCCCATTCAATTTATTGGCAAAAGCAATGATTATATCGGAAGTACTGCGGATACTGGAAGCAGTTTCAACAGCAGCCATGGAAGTTCTGAGGGAATCTAATCAGCCTTACAAGATTGCACAATTACACCCAACTGGAACGGGCCACCGAGATATTCTGAAACTACGACTCTATGGTTACAACTCTGAACGAGTCAACGAGGCAGTTATGAACATCATTCATCTATTGATGTAGAAAGTTCAGGATAGTGGAGAAGCAATCGCAGATTCCAAATGGACAGTATAACCCCCGAAAGTTCAAAAGTGGATAGCAACTATGTGGCCATACAACAGCATAAGAAGTAGATTACTGGGAATATGATAGAAATGATTTGGTTAATGACTGGGAACCTGACAATCCATGGGGTTATTGGTGGAGGGATTCTCTGGGCACTCCAGGAGAGCAGTGGATTCCACATGTATTTGATGCATAAGAAGGTTCAATTGATACTTATTGTATCCCCAAGTGAAAATAGACATTGTTGAATTGTCAAACTGTCCCAATCAGGTGAGACAGGTATGTGATTGGTTCAGTGAACTGTTTTGTACAAATAGTGGCAGTCGCAGTGGATGTACATTCGTGTTGGTATCTGAATTGCCTTCATTCAAGTCCAGACATCCTGATGCCAACTTGCAAATATATTCGACTTTTGGTTCTGCAAACCCCAGGGTCAGTAGAAGAGGTGGCAGTGGACCAGATAGACCATCAGGAATGCCCCAGGAATGAACCTGGATCACGGCTAGGGAGGAGGTGCATTCCAATGCAGGCAGTACTGCATATATATATATAAACACTTGGTGCTACTGCTTTCTACGATCACTTGGCCAGGGGGGTTATAGAAGAATGTTGTTTCTAAGAGTGAGAGTTCATACATAGCTGCTGGGAGCAACTGTGGAAAGCATCACTGATAGTCAGTGAGATTGGCCCCTGGCACTAGATTGGTGAGCAGGAAGCAGCAGCAGTAGTCGCGGCAGAAGCGTATACCAACAATCCCAACCTTGAATGACTGCTACTGGCTTGCCAAGTCAAGAGAAGAGTATCAGGATGGTGGGGCTTGGCTCTTCCATGGACGAACCATTCTTTTTTCAGGCTCCTTGGTTCAACAACTGTTACGGGTTTTCCCTTATCATGCGTATGAGGAACATTAGGCTTAGTTTCCCAGGCTCACCAATGATGCCTTGGGTCAATGATTGAGATACACTACTGAAGATGTCTACTAATGAGTAAGCGGAAGGCCCAACATAGCCAGGTGAAATCCCCATATTATTCTGAAGTATCAATACCGTGTCTTAGCGGAGTGGGTTGGCTAACCCATATGGAGACAATACGCACACTCAATCTGACAGTAACCAAAGGGTAATTCCTACAGTGCTGGTCAAGGCATGGGACACACCAAACCATACTGCCGAAGCAAAGTAACTGCGACGCAGGGACCTTAGAGTCAGCTGTACGTTACAATCAAACCAGTGTTACTTCATATCAAACTAATATTGGAATAAAACTATACTCGGACCTGCAAGCAGCTCTCCAAGATAGTTGAACGAACGATATTTTCTTAGTATGCGAAACTTTGCTATCTCTCGAGTGACATAGTCAAAGGAGATCAGCTAACTTCGACCCGGTAGTAAACCCTACCTAAAAGATAGGTGTTCGGGTCTAGACTGTCGAACCCCAGCTCTGTTGTGTTTGCAATACAATTACTGAGAGAGTGCACCCACTTCAGGAAACACAGATAAGACGCAATGACACTGGATATGTGGCAAAGTGTCGGTTGGTAGCTTATGAAATCTGTGATTACTATTCCACTTCTAATAAGGAAAAATAACTAATACGAAGTAATAGTCTGATATGTGCGTCAGCCACGTCACCATGAATACAGGATAATCTTTGGGATGCCTGATAGGGGCTTACACAACCACACGTTGTCAAACGGAACTCTCCGCAACCAACTACTGAGATTGGCTCTGTCGCAATGATGGGTTGCAGTGCAAACACCTACTTTGGTGGATTGAGTGTTACTGAGATGGTACTATACTCACACATCATAGTTACAGAGAAGTACCATCATGCCTCACTAATATATCTCTGACACGGAAATTTTCACCTAGAAAAAACCACACAAACCTCCGGGTTGGAAGAAACGATCAAGCTCTAGCAGCAATCCTCAGTCACAACACAACAGTGGAAAACCACCGGAAATATTATTAAGTTGTTACCTTAAGAATATCTATTATTTATGTCCCTCAACAAACGTGAAAATATCCTGATCCATAACACGTATTACCTTCACCACTATTGCCATGCTGATTGCCACCTCGACTTCCTGATATCCATTTTGAAATACAACAACCTCTTAGATGACTATCTGCATTTTCTGGACACAGGTGAGTACCCCTTGCAGGTTGCTGTCAACGAGTCTTTGGAAGACTACCTATAAAATTCCTGTGATTTTTAGGATGGTGGCTGTACCCTGCAAATGCCCGTATTCATTCACACATGACGAAGACTAAAACGAACCACCGTCGATCTATTCATCTTCAGTTTCGCTTTAATTATTAAAATCAGAATGTATCAACAGTATGGACAACGATACCAGTCTGCCTCCACATACGCAGGAGTACCCCTGTAACAACAATATCCATCGCACCATCTTGTAAATTTACAAATTGCCTAACATATCCATGGAGCAGTTACAGAGTCATACAAGTATGTACTGACATCAGAAACAAGTTCCACATATGATAAGAATTGCCATTGAGCATTCCAATTAATGGCGAAAGTGACGACAAATCACTCGAAAGACTGAATGCACTGACAGTTCTGTGGAGACTTTACAAGCCCTATATGACTTACAGAATACTTTACCACATGGAATCAATTCCAAATTGTTGAAAAGACAATGGAAGTGATGGTCGACAAAATGACAATACCATGTCAAATAACAATTTATTCACAAACAAATGGATGGCAGACTGCAATAGTCATCATTGTATAAAGAGGCATTCTCTTTTCATCGTTTTGATCTTACCAGCCTGATTCTCTGAAAAGATCTGGGGGCAGAAGTGCTGTCATAGGATAGTGCAGAGTGGTATTCCCAAGTTAGTGTGGGATGAAATGACTTGCTCATGAACAGGATTATGGATTTGGAAGTAATTATTGAATGCCATATGAACGGATCAATGAGTCGATATTCTTAAAATAGATGCTATGTCACTGGACGGATGGATTACGGAAGTGCAATGAAAGCCCGCAGTTGTGTCAAAGGTGACTCTAACTACATGGAGGTCAGCAAAGATCACCTTGAAAGAGCATACAGAGCTATAGAGAAAGCCACAAAATGTGGTCTGTACAAATGCAAAGTTGCACATTTTGGAAGTGAATAGCAGGAGATGAATGGTTCTAGAATTTATCTGCATTCAAATTGAGGATGCAAAAAAGTATATATAGAGGCAAATCTAGCCAATGGGTTATACAGTGGTCATCACCGCCACCGCCAGCACCAAGTCCTTTTGCAAAAAAGAATGATGGTGGCTTAAGAACTTGTGTCAATTACTGCTCACTCAACCTAGTATCAGTAAATATTTGGTTTCCTCTTCAGTTGATCTCAGTGATACTTGACCATGTGCATGAGGGCAGGATATTGACAAAGCTGGACCACCATGGTGCATATAACTAGTGTTGGCAACGAAGCGGATTGGTCCGAGTCGGATCAAACCGAGGCTAGGTTCGTGAGGGGTTCGATTCGAACGAACCCTAGCCACCAATGGTTCAATTCGCTCGGCCACAAATCAAACCATGCTTCTTGGCGGTACCTAAGCGGTTCGTGATGGATCCGAGGTGAAGTTCGTGGAGCGTGGAACGGCCAAGCTAGGTCTCGTTCAAGCTCATACGTGCTGTTATGCGCTTCTATCGTGCATTATCGTCGCCATCAACTCACAGTCAAAGTGATACTCAGAATGCGATGCGATGCGACACGGTGACCGGTTGGATCATACAAGCTCATACAAGCTCATACAAGCTTTCTCAAGCTCATACAAGGGTCTATGTGCTTTATCGTCGCCAACTACGAGTGCGATGCGACATCGCGACGCCATGAACTCACAGCAGTCAATTCATTATATACTGTCACGCACTTGATTCACAAATTTATTGATAACTATACTAAGGTAGATCCTGGATGAACTTCGAACAGCACTTGGACGCGATCGAGCCGGGCTGGTACTCGCCTGGCTGGAGATGATCGAGCTGGACTGGCTTTCGGCTGGCTGGAGATGATCGAGCTGGACAGGATCTGGCTGGCTGACAGCTGGCTAGACGCGGTCGAGCTATGCTGGCTCTCGACTGGCTGGAGATGATCGAGCTTGGCTGGCTCTCGACTGGCTAGACGCGATCGAGCCGGGGCTGGCTGGAGACGGTTGAGCAGGGCTGGCTCTCGACTGGCTGGACGCGATCGAGCCGTGGCCGGCTGGAGACGGTTGAGCAGGGCTGGCTCTCGACTGGCTGGACGCGATCGAGCCGGGGCTGGCTGGAGCTGATCGAGCTGGGCTGGCTTTGACTGGCTGGGTGCGATCGAGCCGGCGCTGGCTGGAGACGGTCGAGCTGGGCTGGCTGGAGACGGTCGAACTGGGATGGCTCTCGACTGGCTGGACGCGATCGAGCCGGGCTGGCTTGAGACGGTTGAGCTGGGTTGGCTCTCGGCTGGCTGGAGATGATCGAGCTAGGTTGGCTTGCGGCTGGCTGGAGATGATCGAGCTGGACAGGATCTCGGCTGGCTGGACGCGACCAAGCCGGGGCTGGCTGGAGACGGTCGAGCTGGGCTGGCTGGAGAAGGTCGGCTGGGCGGGCTCTCAGCTGGTTGAACGCGATCGAGCCGGGGCTGGCTAGAGACGGTTGAGCTGGGCTGGCTCTCGGCAGGCTGGAGATGATCGAGCTGGGCTGGCTCTCGACAGGCTGGACGCAATCGAGCCGGGGCTGGCTGGAGACGGTCGAGCTGGGCTGGCTGGAGACGGTCGAACTGGGCTGGCTCTCGACTGGCTGGACACGATTGAGCTGGGGCTGGCTGGAGACAGTCTAGCTGGGCGGGCTCTCGCTGGTTGGACGAAATTGAGCCGGGGCTGGCTGGAGACGGTCGAGCTGGGCTGGCTGGAGATGGTCGAACTGGGCTGGCTCTCGACTGGCTGGACGCGATTGAGCCGGGGCTGGCTGGAGACGGTCGAACTGGGCTGGCTCTCGACTGGCTGGACGCGATTGAGCCGGGGCTGGCTGGAGACGGTCGAGCTGGGTGGCTCTCGACTGGCTGGACGCGATTGAGCCGGGGCTGGCTAGAGACGGTCGAGCTGGGCTGGCTCTCAGCCGACTGGCTGCTGACGCCTGACCGAGAAAGTTAAAACTCATATACACAAGTAAAAGCTTCTATGAGTGATGACGATACTTAGCATAAGGTTCGCCAACCGGTTCGCACGAACCCAAACATTTGATGATAGTTCGTGGCAAACCTCGAACCAAATTGGTTCGAATGAACCTCGGTTCAATTCGTGCCAGAATAGACAAACCCTAACCCTGATCCGGTTCGAGCGAATCGAACCGGTTCGTCAATTTTCTCGAACTAAAGTGGTTCGTTGCCAACACTACATATAACTTCATACAGAGTCAGCTCAATGTAGATGATCATAAATCGATATACTCATAATATAAGGTGAGGTTATATTCGAAACTTTCTCCTCTTCTTCAGGAAGTCATAGTTTGGATGAAAAGCTACAAGACTAGAAATTGAATGCAGATATACAGACCTGTAAATTTGGAACAAACCAATGAAATGATGGGAATTAAGATCCCGGCTGTAATCACAAAATATTTACTTATTGAACTACAATGGCAATTGAAGGTATTGGGAATTGATACAAGCATCAGCATCAGAATTGGATAGTCATTGATGGAGCTCTGACCACAAAGAGGGGGATAGCAGTACTGCATATTCAGAAATGACCCATACTGGAAATGATAACAGTACAGGGAGTGCTGGCATGATTCACTATAGCAGAGATATATACCCGAGAACTCATCAGTTAAGGAACATTCATCAAGAAAACGGAGTGTACTGACAGAACTACCATTGGCTAAATGATATACAGTTGAGACAGTTACTCAATCAGAGATAATATCCAAATGGAGTAAACATGGAACAAAGTTTAGAGTGGTTCTCAAGGCAACAGTATTTGGATTATTTACAAGGCTCAATCAAATGGCATACAGAATGACCAGGAGTCTACAAACACGTTAGTATCAAGATGTTAATATTGAGACATCAATACCGAGCCAAAAAATCCTTGCGATCATGGCAGTTGACCGGAAGAAGACATACCAAATTCTCTGTGGAAGCCTGCGGGAGGCCCAAGCCTGCCAGACAAAATATGCCTGCAGCAAAGAGACATTCAAGGTCAGAGATATGAATTATTAGGTAGCATGGAATGTGCAACTAAGCAGAATTGCACCTTATTGGAATGTGCGGCATAATGGAAGTGCATCAACATTGGACAAAGATGATGGCAACAGAAGCTCCAGATTAGATATATGAAGCTGCAATACAGGCTTCTATGCTAGTGGACTTTGACATGGAAAGTATAATATTCATATGACATGCTTACAAGTTAGATACATTGGAATACAATGGGAACTTAAACTCCTGACCAAATGCCCAAAGCTGCGATGATGCAAGCTTCCTAGAGTTTCAAAGAGTACAACAGCATGAAAATTTCATGGCAATCGAAGGCAAGAGAATCGGAGAATGGATATCATGATGCAACTGAAGCGGAAGTATACTTAAGATCATTGTGAATAAGACCTTTTATAGCACACTAGTGAGTTAGATACTGTAACATGAACTCAAATCCACCAGCAACCATTGGATTTACAGCCGAACAGCGACTAATAGTTACAGATAAAGAACATCCAAATAGCCGATATAGGAGTCCATCTGGAGCCAATCAATGAAACATACAATAAGTGCCAAGTGCGGAGCCTATCACCAATGAGGTCTGCCATGGGCTCGGAAGTTCTGATTTGAAAAGCTGGGAGTGAAGTTAGGAATATGTGCTTGGGCATGCCTTCGGCGGTGGCTTGCTGGCTGATTACAGAAAAGGCCTGGGATGTTTGGAACCATAGACTTGAAGGCATACTCGAAGGTTTACTTCATGAAGTACTTGAATCTGAACTACACCTTGAGTTGATAGGAGCATGGGCTGTGATGCCGCAGCTAAAATTAGGCTGAGTATACCCAATATGCTTGATTGACTGCTGCAAATACCATTTCAAGAAGAATCAAATGGCAAATTGGCCGAGATGGCCATGGTGGCCATGGTGGCCACCCTGAAGACTCAAACACATGTTCAGTGAGAGAAATCATATACGAAGAATCAATGATGGATACCAATCAGGTCATCAGCTCCCCAAAGCTGATACTACCAGGAGCAATAGGTTGGAATCAGAGAAGTTCGAAGGCCACTTGGATATTCAGAACTATGGACTCAGATTGATGGTTGCTTTAGCAGTGGGCTTGGATTTGCAGATTTGGATTCAGAAAAATAGGCATTGAGTGATGGAGGTTATTGGGTGTAATTGGACATTTTCTTCTATTCTCTTCTCTTCTCTTGACTTATTTGATCTTGGTCTGGTACAAATTCCTTCGGCACAGGTTTTCACCTCCTACAACTGGACATGGAGTTTCGCCATGGGCCGGATCCACCGAAAGGTGACCCTTGAGTGGTACCAATCGGTAGCGGGATTTATGAGGCTGTATGACAGCATACGAAACTGGATCTGTACTTTTTTCTTTTTCTGTGTACAGATATGGCATCGCAGGGGGTCTGCAGCTAAACAGGGGGATGATCCAATGGCAGCCAGGAGACCTCCCAGTATATAGTCACTTCATGTGAGTACAATTGCACTCTAGTGATAATCCTATCAACATACTACTCATAGTGTTGGCAATGGTCCCATGACAGAGCCTTTGGGCCAGGTTTGGGTTGAAACTGAACTGTTTACAATTGACAGTTCAGATCACCAGCAGAACCAAATCTGAACAAGCAGTCTGGGTAGACTCCACATTGTGGAACCACCAAAAATTACAGGTTATTTAATGGGTCGAAATACAGTTCCATAATGATCTGCATGTGACTTGTTGAATGGTGTAAATTATGAAGTAAGTAATACAAATTGATCGTTTTGACGGTCACCAATTTTGCTTCAGTTACATTCAATATCATAACAATCATTTATACAATTTATATTGTATTAATATAACTTATCTTTATTACTGAATGAATGACAGGCAATATTACTATGTTCAAAGTTATTCTCTGGTAAATTGAAATATGGTTTGGTTGTTGTTAATTCCTGCAAATATTGTCAAATCGATCTGAAGTATATCTATTATTGGGTGATTGTCAACCTTTGTACACATTATTCTTATTTGATATTTTCTTACCATGTGACAGATCTTGAATATTGTTTAAAGCATATCCCAATGCATCAAGCTTTTGTATACTGCTATCAGGAATTGCGAATAGTATACAAGTGTAAATAACCAGACTGTATCTACTTTGTGAACTGTTGCGATTATCATATTATATTTTGTAATTGTCATACAATTGATTAAATATATTAGTATAATTCAATACCCCATATCCTTGGGCATACAGCTAATGGAAATTCGTCATAGTAATGACATGGCTAATTAAGTGTTGGGGGTGCATGCAGCTAGTATACTTGATGTTTATATTAAATTTAATGCTTGTCAATACACTTATTGTATTAGTCAATAACTTATTCAACATATGTATCAACATTTTAAAAGGGAAGATTCAGTACTACCTGGTTGAATTATAACTCAAAGATTATGCATATTAGGAATAACTTTTCAGTTCACTATATTATTGAAGTGTACAATGGCATTTCGCAAAATAGTCACATGAATGATATCAACCAACTTTTTCAGCAAATAGTCACTATAATATATAGCAAGAACATTCTAAAATATGTGTCAACAGAGCATCAATACTTTTCAGTTCACTGTCTGATTTGAGTATACAATTACATTGTGTAAAATAGTCAAATTGGTCATATCGATCAACTTTATTGGCAAATAGTTACGATGATACAGGCAAAGAAGATTCTAAAATGAATGTCAACGAGCGTCAACAGCGGCTTACAATACAGCTTAAATTGAGCATCAACTCTCTACAGATTACCACTTTAAAATTGCAAACAAGCACATTCACCAAAAGTGTTAATTCAGTCATAATAACCGACTTTGAATAAAAAATATCTGTATTCTAGTATTGTATGAATGTTCCAAAATAAGTGTCAACAGAGTATCAACACTTTTCAGTTGACCATCTTAAATGAATGTACATTCACATTCCACAACATAGTTGAATCAGTCATATTGGCTGACTTTATCAGCAAATGGTCAGGATGAAGTCTGGCAACTACATTCCAAAATGAGAATCAACAAAGCGTCAATACTTTTGAGCTGATTATCTTATTTGAGTGTACAATCGTGTTTCACAAAATAGTTGAATCGGTAATATTGACTGACTTTATCGTCAAATGATCAGGATGCAGTGTGGCAACAACATGATAAAATGAGCGTCAACAGAGCGTCAACACATTTTGATATACTCTCATATTTCAGTGTACCATCAAATTTTGCAGACAAGTCAAATCAGTCATATTGACTGACGTTATTGTGAAATGGTTATAATGAAATATGGCAAGAATGTTCTAATATGAGTATCAATTAGCATCAACAGCAGCTTGAAATGTGGATATAATTGTGCATCACCTCTCTGCAGGTCACCACTTTATGATTGCAAATAAGAACACTTGGTAAAAGTATTGATTCAGTCATAATGACTGGCTTTCCATAAGAAATATCAGTGTTCTAATATTGAATGAATGATGTGAAATGAGTGTCAATGAGCGTCAACAGCGGCTTAAAATGCAGCTGAAAATGAATATCAATCCTCTTCAGATCACCACTTTATGATAGCATACAATTGTATTCTCCAAAAGCATTCATTCAGTTATAATGATTGGCTTTGAATAAGAAATATATGTGTCCTAGTATTGTATGAATTTTCCAAAATGAGTGTTAACAGAGCGTCAACAGCAGCTTAAAATGTGGCCCAAAATGAATATCAACTGTCTGCAGGTCACCCCTTTATAATAGTATACAATTGTATTCTCCAAATGAATTGATTCAGTTATATTGACTGACTTTTATTAGGAAATATCTGTGTTCTAGTATTGTATGAATGTTCCAAAATGAGCGTCAACAGTGCGTAAACAGCAGCTTAAAATGCTGCTCAAAATAATTATCAACTTTCAGCAGATCACTACTTTATGATGGCATACAATTGTATTCTCCAAAAGCGTTGATTCAGTTATAATGACTGACTTTGAATAGGAAATATCTGTGTTGTCGTATTGTATGAATGCTCCAAGATGAGCGTCAACCAAGCGTCAACCCTTTTCAGTTCAGCAGATTATTCTTGGATACAGTAGCTTTTGTGGAAACAATCAAATCAGATATTGTGACTGACTGTATTGGCAAATATTCATTGTCTAATGCTTATGAGATACAAAAGAAGGGTATCACAGTTGTGTTCAGAAATTCATTATACATGGCAATCTATGTAGAATCGGATATATTGAAAGTCTTTCTATTAGAATTACTGTATCTATTGTATAACATGAATAATGTAAAATGAGGGTCAATGGAGCATCAACAGCGGATTAAAATACAGCTCAAAAAGAAAATGAATCATTTTGAAGCAGTATTGACAACCTTTCGTCAAGATATATGCAATCGAGAACAATTTATTGTGCAATATGGGTGTTCCAAATTGAGCATCAACAGAGCATCAACAGCAGCATCAAATGCAGCTCAAAAGACAAATGAATCATTTGGCAGCAATATTGACTGTCTTTTATCAAAATATATTGAATCTAGGATAATCTATTGTGCAGTATGAATGCTCTAAAAAGAGTGTCAACATAGTGTCAATGCTGTTTAGTTTAGCAGATTATTATTGAATACGGTTGCATTTGTGGAAATAATCAAATGAGATGTTTTGACTGTCTTTATTGGCAGATAATCTTTGTGCCGTACTTCTGAGATATAAAAGAGTGGTATCACAATTCTGTTCACAAATTCGTTATATATTATGATTCATATAGAATCAATTATATTGAAATTCTTTCCATTAGAAATAGTATTTTTATTTGGATACTTGAATAATCTAAAATGAATGTCAACAGAGTGTCAACAGCAGCCTAAAATTGAGCTCAAATGAATAATTGAACCCTTTGCAGCAATATTAACTGCCTGTTATCAAGATATATCCCATCTATAACAATCTATTGTCCAATATGAATGCTCAAATATGAGTGTCAACATAGCATCAATGCTTTTCAGTTCAACAGATTGTTATTGGATATGTTCGTATTTGTTGAAATGATCTCATTGGATGTTGTGACTCACATTATCAGCAAATAATGATCCTGTGGTATTTCTGAGATGTGAGACAGTGGTATCAGTATTCCATTGACAAATTTGTTAAAGATTATGATCCATTTAAATTATTATGACATTTTTTTCAAGAAAAAAAGCTGTGCTCCATCAATATGTGAGTATTCTGCTATAGATGCCAACTGGGTAACAATACTGTTAAGTTCGCCACAATATTATTGAATATGTACAAAAGTCTCCAATTGTATTTGAAAATATTTACTGAAGTCAAATATCTGACTGTCATGGTGTGAGTATTAATTAATAACAATTGACTGAATAAAAAAGTGATGTTGTAAGAAAAGCAAATCCGAAGTGTTAAACTGGAGATTGAATCAGCCAGGTTTAACTATACTGGACAAAACCCATGGGTTGGCCAGTTCAGTTCCAGGTTTGGAACCAGAAATTACATACAGTTTCAATTTAGTACAGTTCCAGGACCGGACCGGGGCCGCAGTTCCTCTTTCAATCTGGACCGCAGCCGGGTAATCCGGAACTATTGCTAACACTAACTACTCTACTATATTGACATGTGCAAGTTTGCAACCATATCGACCCTGATACTCTTATACAAAACTGTACATGGTGGTATACTCTTACATGTGCAAACCAGAACTATATACTTGATTCAATATATAGAGTAAATACTATCATTATTACAATGACAGGTCAAATTGGTCAATGAAGGAGGAAGCCAGGAGATAATTTGTAATGTCCTCAAAGAAAGTATATACCCTGTATCAAGTACTTATTATCATATTCACAAAAGTGGATAAACTTATCACAACATTTGAAAATAGTATCACGCCAATGTGATGAATACTCAGAAACATTAAAGCAATACTATAAATTCTATGAAATGATAAACTTATTGGAAAACTGATCAAGAAAAAATAAAAATGGATGCCATCATATATAAAAGTTGAAGGAAATTAGAAAGTTAACAAATAAGGAAACTTAGTACCAAAAGAAGAAAAAGATATACTGGAGCTTGAAGAAAGATACAGAAATTGGTCTTGGCAAAGAGATGAGAAAGTGTTACTGAGGTGAAATCAATTGAGGCAGAACAGTAGCAGAAAGCAAAATTCAACAGTAAAAAGTTAATATACAAAATAAATACACAGTGGAAAATAAGTGAAATATTGGATAGAACCAAAAAATAGATTGCAGAAAGGTTTTTTCAACTGGAGGCAGGGTGTACCCAAAAAGAAGTATACTTGTAACATATTAAAAAAAAACTTTGTTATAAATCCCAGTGGAATAGATATTTAAGTCTAATAAAAGACTATTTATTTAAATAGTACAAAAGATAGAAACAATAATAGCACACCTTGTAGAACAAGCTCAGAAGAGATTGCAAGTAGAAGGAGAAAATGAAGGTATCTAAGTCACAAGTTTTTGATATAGAAAAAGCAGAGCTAGTAGTATTAAATTTTTTAAACAATATTTATATTAATAAAGTCGTAATGGTAAAAAGAGAACTGTAGAAGAATAGTCGAAATGAATAAATATATGTAACTAAAACAAGGGACAAAAGGGATAGAGAAGATTAGAAGGATAAAACTTGATTTTAAGAGAACTAAAGAAATATCTGAAGCTAACACTGGAAAGGTATTGAGAATTGTTAGTTAGTTATGCCATGGCTACAAGCAGCTGAATGCAATATGATTCAAGCAAAACAAATAGGTATTGCTAGTTCTTAGAAGTTTGTTAGCAATATGCAAGGTTTTTGCTACAGTAAGGGCCAATGAATTGTATCTCAAAGTGTATAAGAAGTTGTTGTTGACTAGTTCAAAGTAATCCTGGCCCTACCGTCTACACCAATCACACACAAGTATTTCAGTACACCAAACTGTCACACAAAAACACACACATCTCTACACTCTCTGTAACCACAATGTCAGAAACCTACCCCCACACTAACCTCACCTACCGCATCCTCACCTCAGCACGTGCGGGCTCCTACGCAGTCGGCGCATTCAACTGGTTCCTCGCCCTCTAGTACTCCACACGCTCCGCTAACACTCCACAGCTACGACACAATAGGAGTCCTCGCCGTGATCCGCGCGGCGGAACACAACCGCTCACCAGCAATAATCCAGCTCTTCCCGTGGTCCATCCATTTCCATGGCCCGCACTTCCTCACCTTCGTCGTTTCCGCAGCCCACTCCGCTTCCGTCCCAATCGCCGTGCATCTCGACCATTGCCAATCTTCCTCCGATGTCGCTCTCGCCCTCGATCTCCCTGTCACCTTCGACTCGATCATGGTCGACGGCGACCCAGAGTACGTTCGCGCTATCGTCGAGAAAGCGGCTGCTCGTGGGATCACGGTGGAGGCGGAGCTGGGGCGCGTGGGAGGTGGCGAAGATGGGTTGCCACCTGAGGCGGCCGAGATCGAGGCTGTACTAACGGATCCCCGGGTTGCACGTAGGTATGTGGAGGATTCCGGGTGCCACTTCTTGGCTCCGAGCTTTGGGAATATTCATGGAAATTATCCCGAGGGTGGACCGGAGGAGCTTTGGCAGGTTGGGAGGCTGGCGGAGATTCGTGACTCGTTGGAGGGAATGGGGGTGGAGATGGTGTTGCATGGGACGTCGTCGGCGGAGGATAAGTTAATACGCAAGGTTATAAGAGAGGGCGGGGTTAGGAAGGTTAATATAAATAAGATGGTGAGGGATGGATATGTGGAGTTTTTGAAGGAGAATGTGGGGAGGATGGGAGCGACGAAGTTGCAGGAGATGGCGAGAGAGGTTTATACAGGTGATGTTGGAAGGGTTATGAGGGAGGTTTTGGGAAGCGCGGGTAAAGCGTAGGTGGATGAAGATAAAACAAAGTCTTGGAGCATAGACTGTTATTGCATAGTCTGTTAGAACTAGAGCTGAAGACTGCAAAAGAAATGTCAAATGCATCCATCGGGAATCGAACCCGAGCCACTTGCTTGGAAGGCAAGTATGATAACATTTCACCATGGAAGCTTGTTGTGCGTTTATCCGAAAAGTTGGAAACACTAGACTCACTTAATTAGAATGCGGTGTTGCGGTAGAAGGTTGTTTTTATATGTGAGGAATCTGGGCTTGATGTCTCGGGATGGCTTTGCAATCTGCGCCGGGCAACTTTTGTACTCCATGTCGGCTAGGCAGAATAATCTCTATACCCTTGTATAAACCTGTGTACCACATACTCCCAGAATAAGGCAGGAAGGAACTGGATGCCATAGTAATAAGTACTCATCGTTACCTCCCAGTTAAGCAGTTGACTTGACACCAGAGTAAGGTACTAGGTAACTACCCGAGTTCCTTCCATTCCGGCCCGCCAGCTTCCATTCCTATCCCTCCCTCTCCCTTCTTCTGCGAAAATTTCTTAGGGCTTACCCTAGCCGTTCCCCTTGGTCCTTAGAAGCACACCTAGCAACACCAACCCCACGACTACTCCTCTGGTGCCTAGATTTCCTCGTCACTCGCAGGCTCGCACCTCGAAATGCGGTAGCGAAAAACAAAACGGCTGGTGGACAAGCTCAACTACCACCACGACCGTGTTTCCCTTGTTTGCTCAGAATTTAATTTCGCACTCTAGGTACGAGACAAACAAAGTGTTAAGTCTTTCTTGTGTCAACGACCGAGACGCCCCTCGTCCGCATCTTCTCGCACGAACGAGGATAATACCGGCTGCCGTGCAATCACGATCGGGGTACACAGCAGCACGAACCTCCTGTCGACTTCTGTGACTACATTGACTTGCCCCAATCCCAACAAGAAGCAGTATTTGTGTGTCTTGTCATGGTGAGGTAGATTTGTATTTTGTCCGCCAATGTGCGCGTGAGGGTTGATGTTGATTGTTGACAGATCCGGGTAGCCAGGAACTAAGATTGACGGGACGAAACTATTTATAACCTCTAGGATCCTCTGTCGGCTCCGGAGTAATGTCATAATGGAGAACGTGGAATGGCGTCTAATCTTATTTCTCTGCTGCATGTTGCCTTGGTGGAGACTTGTCTGTCAATTCAGTCTGTATTGTCCGAGCAAACTTACTTTCGATGATCGACGGCGGACAAGTTGAATGTTTGACAGGAGCGAATGGGTGTTATTATTGATCAGCAATGTTTCGAAGATGAATAGCTGGCCTGGTTCAACGAAGAGGGGTTCGATTGGGTACGTGACTATCCCCTACAAATTCGGCTTCTGCAAATTGGCTACCGCGCGATTTTGACACAGTAATCACTGGCGATATGGAAGGGGAGAACCGTGTGAATAGATCAAGATACAGAGTGAAGAATAGAGAAGAGAGAGAAGGAGAGAGACTCGGACTGTATACAAGAGAGAGAGTCCACAGAATCTTCTAGAATGCATTTGTCACTCTTGCCACTGGATAAGCAACAGCGGAGCTGACTTTGTGTATGAGCGATCAACCATGAGACTGTGTACAGTTACTCTGCAATGATTCTTTTCTTTTCACTAAACGATGGTACAGCTAGTATAGCTATGAAGGCAAGTTCTGGGGCAGGTTTTAAGGTGAGGAGTGGACATGGTGTCAGATAACTGTAAATAATGAAGCATGCTTTGAATATCATTCGGTAGCCTAATATGGCCTAGTTTGCTTATGGAGAGCGGTAGCCAATTTGCAGAAACCGAATTTGTAGGGGATAGGGAATTCGCTCTTCATGCCTCGTTAATTCGAGTGGCAGAAAAGGCGAAATTTGCTCGTAGCAAGTCGTATACGAAGCGACAACTCGTTTACCACATGGCCTTGACTGGATTTCCAGTTTGGAATACCACATTTTTTCTTCTCGAAACATGGCACAGGAAGAAAATCCACAGCACCCAAACATAAAGCAGAAAGCAACGTCGAAGGCAACACCGAAGGTGAAGCGAGTCTTGAAATAGCAAGCCAGATTTAATTATAAGTTCTACCCTCCACAGACTTATTCCGATTCCATCCAAGGGCTAATGGAGCGGCAGGTGTCGTCGGGATTAATACTCTCTACTCGGCCTGAGGACGGCCCATACCGCGGTGTGAGGAGGAGGGCACAGGTACACGGAGTGGGGTTGAACCCCCGAATGTCATAGTCGGACAAAGTGGCCCTTGACAACGCTTCCTGTAGCTCATGCTCTAGATGACGGGATTCTGGGCAGTCATGAAGTTATGTCTTTAATTGGTGTTCTTCGTTTAGGGTTGGAGTGGATAAAGCGCATCCAATGCACTCGAATCGTCGGTTACGGTTTGTGAGTCCTACATCATCACATAGATACCGGCATGCTGATATCTTGGATAGGTTTCGGTTTCCGTCGACGGGCTGGACGAGTATAGCGGCTTTTGTTCCTTGGAGGTAAAAGGCATGGTGCTGATAATGTTCTCTCGTACCCAGAGGTGACTAAAATAAATTTAGGCGTACTCTCGAACCACTGCTTGCTATGCCAGTAAGCAGTTCGACTCTGAGAGTTGGCCCCGTAGCGTAGTGGTATCGCTCCTGGAAATATAGGCGGGGGGGGTATACGGCCACAATGCTATGGGTTCGAATCCCAGTGCCAACCCCCCGGTTGGAAGGAGACAGAGGGTAGTGGGTGGGGAAATCCACCATCTTGCCGGCTCGCCCGGAGGCGGAGGGAATATGGGCTCTGTCATACTCTACTTAGAGTGCTTACAGTATGAATAAAACAAAACAAACAAAAGCAGTTCGAGACTAACGAGCACGTGCCTAGACAAACTGGGCACGAGAGAACTGATAATGAACCGGCAGTCAGGACACACACTACCCATCACTCGTCTATAAAATCCGAGTGAATCATGCTGCGAGACCTGGAGTTGTCGGCCGCAAAATTTCATTTCGCAGTCTGGGTACGAAATAAAGGTAGCGTCAGATATCTGCCCTTCCGTTCTTAGTGTTTGCAAGTGGTTCCGTCAACTCCGCCGAAATGCAGGAAGTTACACCGGGGGCCGGAATGTCTCTAAGAAAGCCCACGGCGACCCGGTATCGATCTTCGAACCCGGTAGGTATGCTTTCTACCTAGCCTGAGGACAACCCATGCCATGGTATGGGGAGGAGGGCACACAGGTGGGGTGAGAATTGAACTCCCAAATTTTGGAAGTTGTTGTCGTTGTCAAGATGGATGACAACGTTTCATGCTCTGGATGACGGATTTTCGGGGCAGTCATAAAGTTGTGGTTTTACTTGATGTTCTTTATTTGGGATTGGAGTAAATATAGAATCGTTGACGAAAGCAAAGTCAGTTGCGGTTTGTGAGTCCTGACTTATCATCTACATCATCACATAGATACCGGTATACTGATACCATGGATAGGTTTCGGGTTCCCGTCACTGGATACAGTGGTTTTGCTCCTGTGAGTTCTTCATTTGGAGATATAAGACATGGTATTGATAATGAACCGCAGCCGAACAAGTACTATTTATTTATTTATTCATCATACAGCATGCAGCCCGCAGGCTATGGCTGGTGAAGTACAAACAAATAACCATGAACAAGTACAACAAATGAAACCGAACAAAGGAAAAACAAAAAACCCCTGGCTAGGTAGCACCACTCTGAAGCCTCTTCTATCCAGCTTCCCTCAATTACCACCAGCCAATTTTGTTCAATTGCCCAGAGTCAGTCTTGTCCAATCATCAGCTGCTGGCTCCTACCCAGCTTCACTCAATCACCAGTAGCTATCTTTAATAGTATTCACAATGGATTGAATTGGTTCATGATGGATTGAACTGAGCAGAGATTCGGTTGAAGTTTGATATAAGATTTGTGAATTTCTGCTGATACATCACAAAGTCATTCACAAACCATGATTTTCAAACAAACATCAGCTTGCAAGTTCTTGTCTAATTGGCTCAAATGCTATTTTATCCTATAGGGCATGAAGTTAGCTATAAGATTGAAAAAAAATTTGAGCTGATCAAATAAGAACTCACTTGTTTTTGTTTGAAATTTTGGAGTAAAATAATGGGATTTGAGGCGAATGTCTTGGCAGAATTTGCTTCACCACAAACCAAATTAGTTTAAGAATTTTCTCAAAGTGATACAGTTTGTTGCCAACACTAATCTTTATTCAATCAACAGTTACCAACTCCTACTATGTTTTGCTGAATTAGCATTTGCTAGCTTTGCTGAATCAATAGCTGCCCATTTTTATTCAGCTTCACTCAATCACCACCAGCCAGATTCCAACCACCTTTGCTCAATTACCACTTACTATCTTTGCTCAATTGATAGCCATCAGCTTCTATCTACCTTTACTCAATTACTACCATCCAGCTATGGGTAATCACAAGCCAGTATTTTCTACCCAGCTTCATCCAATCACCACCAGCCAACTATATTCAATTGCCTCTAGCAATCCTCATTCAATTAACAGCTGCCAGTTCCTCCCTAATATCACTAAATTACAACTAGCTATCTGTTAGGGGTTTCCCCTTAGCATACGTATGAAGTACATCAGGTTTAGTCTCCCAGGCTTACCACTGACAAAGGTCAGCGGATAAGGAAACACCCCTGAGGATGTCTAACTGATGAGTTAGCGGACGGCTCAACATAGCCGGGTGAAAACCCCATAATAGTCCATGCTACAATACTATGTCTTAGCAACTGGGTTAGCTGCCCAGTGCAGAGACAGTACGCACACTCGATCAGACAGTAACTATGGGAATAAAAACCTATAGTGCTGGCTAAGGCATGGGACACACCAACCATACTGCCGAAGCAAAGTAACTGCCTAAGCAGGGACCCTCGGGTCAGCTGTGCGTTACAGATCAGACCAGTGTTACCTTCGACATCTTGCTAATACTGGGACAAACCATACCCGGGCCTAGCCTCCTGGGAAATGGTTGGACGAGTGATATTATCTTAGTATGTGGGACTTGGCTATCTCTAGAGTCAGTAGACAAAGGAGATAAGCTAACTGCGCCCTGGTAGTTGATTCTACCTAAAAGATAAGTGCTTGGATCTAGACTGTCGAACCCCAGCTCTGTTGCGTTTGTCGCGCAATAACGGAGAGAGCACACCCCCTTCGGGGAACACGGATAATACGCGATGACACTAGGTATGTGGCAATGTATGGGTAGGCAGCTCATTAAATATTGATCACTATTCCACTCGATATGAAGAAAGATAACTAATACGAAGTAATGGTCCGATATGTGCGTCAGCAACGTCACTCTGAATGCAGGATAACCTTTGGGACTCCTGGTGGGGGCTTACGCAACCACACGTTGTCAAACGGAACTCTCCACAACTAACTACCGAGATCGGCTCTGAAGCAACGATCGGATGTTATGTCAACACCCACTTGCGTGGACTGAGTGTTATCGAGATAGTACTATACACACACATCATAGATTACAGAAAGTACCGTCATCTTAAGCAGGATGTTTGACGCGGAAATACTCACCTATAAAAGACCATCTTAAACCCTCCGGTTTAAACACAACATCAAGCTCTAGCAGTACAACCACAGTCAGAACACAAACAGCGGAAAAACCACCTGAAATATTATTAAGTTAATTACCTTAAGAATATTATATTTTCATGTCTATTGCGAAAGATCAACACGTCCAGTTTGCACGCATCCTCCACAGTCAAGCAAACACATTGCCCGCTACGCCCACGTAGCACGATATCTTATCCATCACGACATAGTTGAAGATTACCTACACTATTTCCACACCGGTGAACTCCCCTCTGAAGTAACCTTTGACAAGTCATCCGAAGACTATCTCCAAGACACCTACGACTTTTAAGCAGGGCCGTACTTCGATAGATGCCCTGTATTTCTACACACACGGCAGCGTCGAAAACGCATTACACTTGAATTTCACATCTGTGGTTTTATCATCATTATCAAAGTACGCCTTTATCAAAAGGTGGTTCAACAATACCGATAAAACCACATACATCTATCTGAAGTATCCCCTAACAGTATAATATTTCGGACGTTATCCGAAATACGTTCATGAACTGTGTACTGTGTGGAAACAAAGCTTGTTGCGCAGCCAAAGTATACGATATAACTGGAAACCACGAACTGAAGGCTTGTTGCCGGACCACTGTCCAAAATACTGCAACAATCAGTGCGTACATTGTCGACGTTTGCAACAATTGGCTCTCAGCGCGCTAGCCAGAACAAGCTTCACAACATCACACACACCCAGGCAAAATCAAAATGGCGACACCCAGGGCCGACTCACTTTTGGAGCGGACAGATTGGCACCAGTGTCAACACAGTCTCCAAACCAACCTCAACAGCACCCAAGCCTCTGCCAGAATGGGTCAAGAGGTTACAAGAACACTACCAACGCTCACGCCAGCAGTACCAACAAATATCGGAACAGGAAGACACCGAGATGATCGACAGCTTGCAAGCACGAGTATCACGACTGGATCAAGAAATACAGAACCTAATCGAATGCTGCAACAGCGAACGGGTAGTGATTGCAGTCGAATTTGACGATGTTCGGAGAGACTGCAAATCCTCGCTCAACAGGTAGAGACCAACAGGGCTTTGGGAACTCAGGTACTGGAAGGACACGAACAGCAAAATCGAATACTTGACTTTGTGCCAAAAGAAACATGAACAGGAATCGATGCCATCCAGGACCAATCACAGCAAATTATTGCTGGAGCAACAGAAGAGTTTAAGAAACTCAAAGACAGAATAGAAGGTTGCGAGAAAGAGCAAACGCAACTAAGAGTTAAGCAAGCTTCATTATCAGTGTCCTAAACCACTCTACATAAAAGAATGACAGACCTAGACACTCACACAAAGAAAAACGTACCCGATTTTCGTGACCTACGAGAATTTCAGAAAGAGTCGAGGAAATCGTGGACCAAACCACAGGGCTAACAGAAGCGGTGCAGAGAGCAAAAGTATCCAATACAACCCCAGGTAGAAGAGGAAGAACCGAACAAGTTCAGGAATGGAGACACAGAATGGAGGAAAGAAACAGAAGCATTTCTCCGATAACAGATTCAGATATAGCCCCAAGACCCGGTCTTAGGGGAGGATCTGGCACTAACGCCGGAATGGCCGACCCAGAACCAGAACCAGAACCACAACCTGAACCTGAACCAGCACCAAGTGAAAATAGAGGAATAGGAGGAAATCCGCCACCACCTCAGTCCCCACCAGGACCATCTGAACGACCTAGATCTCGAACTAGAAGATCAAGATCCCCAACCGACGGTCTAGAACAAGAAGGTCCAGATCACGGTCCAGAACAAGGCAATACAACAGACCAAGGGATTCAAGAATTAAAATAACAAATCCACCCAAGTTCGCAGGAAAAAGTTCAAAGGATTTTGACACCTGGTGGATGTGCATGGAAACATACATCGCGGACCAACCCTACCTATTCCCCAGGCCAGGAATGAAAATGCAATATTGCAGAGGACGCCTAGAGGGACATGCCTTGGCATGGCATATGCAATGGGAAACAGAAGCATCCACCGGAAAGCATGAAAGAAGTTGGATGGATTACCGAGCCGCAATAAACGCCAGATTCCATAATCAATTTCCACAGGAAGCAGCATACAAGGCAATTATGGAAGTAAGGTATAAGGGAAACATCCAGACAGGATTACGGAATACGACACCCTGAATGTTAAAGCCGGAATAACTGGCGTGGCCTATCAAACCATGCTGATGGGACAACTTCCCCCACAAGTATTTAAACAACTGGCAACGGTTAATCCAGCAGACAAAACAGATGCAGAATTGAGAGAAATCATCCTCAATGCGGGAAAAAATGTGGAAATATGGCAAGCCATGGCAAAAAACTTCGAAATGATTAAAAATACACCCAAAACAACGGGATGAATCTCGGACACAGGCTCTATTCGAAAAACACCAGCCTTCCAAAAAACCTGAAGATTCAGTAGGAATCAAGAAAAAACATACACACCAAATCGAAAAGGAACAGTACCCCGACATTCAAATGCGCAGAACGAAAATCTTATGCCAAATGATACAAGGAGTACCTCCGGAAGAAGAGAAAAGAAGAAGTGCAGCAATGGAGTGCATACGGTATGCATGGCCTTCGGGGCGAAAAGGAGCACATGGAACAATGAAGTGCTTCAATCAGTAAAAACTACAAGCGGAACGCGGATTTTCCGAAAAATCACCAGAAACTGAAAGTAGAAGGATTCGATCAGTTAGAAGATAACCCAATTGACGAATACGAAATTGAGAGTGATAAGGAAAAAGATACGCAAGTACCAACCACCGATGGAGATGAGGTAACAGAAGACAGCAGTGATGATATTGCGAACGATTGGTGGAATCAAACAGAAGAAATTTCGGAGTAAGTATGGACCACGGAATACCGAACAAATACGCGGAGGAAATCTTTGGCGATTAGGCGGGAGAAAGCCTTTATATAGTACCAGTCGCAACCTTGAGGATTCTGGGTGGGATCAAACCGCTGGACGGTAGTTGCGCGATAAGTAAGTATACACCTCTAACTAAATATAAAAGAATTCAAAGACCTGCTATGGCCCAGTCATTGTCGCAAGGATGGCTACAAAATGCAAGCAACTTCCCACAGGGAACAAAACTCAACTAAGCGACAAAATACCTCAAAGGATTTCGTGTTGTACGAAGTCAAGAAAATTCACAAAATACCACAAACGCGTATCGGAAAAAGACCAATCTATAAGTTCTTTATAGACTACGATGATGGAACAGGAAACAACAACAATTCCCTGTCTGAGCAATGCTGGATTTAGGATCAACATCTTTTACAATATCACCACAGTGCACAAAAGCATTCAAAATCCCAGTAATACGAAGAAAGAATACCATTAAAGCAAAAGATTTCGGAGGAAATAAAGTAAGCCTACCAGGAATGTATACCATCCCACTAGGCTTCGCTTTCGGAAACCACCGATCACTCGAAACGTTTGAAGTGACACCAATGCAACAAGAATACGACGTATTAATACCAGCATGGTACCTGGAAAAACATAAAGCACAAGGAACATCATACGGTCACCTACATTTCACGGAGTGTGGGAGCAAATGTTATGGTGATGGTAAAAACAATCCAGACTGGGACATTACATACGACGATCGAATAGTTTTCCGAAACGATGTAATTAACGTCGGATCAGTCATATTCAGCAATACGACTCAACTAGCCGAAAAATTACCTTCTCAATACCATAACTGGCTGCTACTATTCAATCCTCAAGAATCTGAAAAATTACCAAAACATGGCCCGCATGACCACGAAATCAACCTCAAAACAACAGACGACCAAGTTATAGTTGGCCCAATATATCAATTATGGAGGGAAGAAGAAAAGTTACTTCGCGAATACATCGATAAAATGATAAGGGAAGGAAAAATCAAACCAGCTCAGGGACAAGCGGGAAGTCCGATATTGTTCGTACCAAAATCCAATGGTAGAGGACTACGTTTATGTGTTGACTACAGACGGATCAACGACCTCACAATCAAAGATAAAACGGCGTTACCCCTAATGGACGAACTACAAAATCGAATGAAAAATGCAAAATGGATCACAAATTTGAACATGAAAGCGGGATACCACCTGGTAAGAATGGCAAAAGGATATGAATGGAAAACAGCATTCAGAACCAAGTTTGGATCTTACGAATATACGGTAATGCCTTTTGGATTAACAAACGCACCTGCTACGTTTCAAAGATGGATGAATGGAATACTACAACCTTTCCTCGGACACCATGATGATGTTACCGTATGTTACATCGATGACGTTATGATAGCAACCAAAGGAACTCGAGAAGAACACCACGAATACGTAGGAAAGATACTCCAGGTGCTTCAAGATAACGAGTTAGTGGTAGAAATCGACAAATGCGAGTTCGATCAACAAGAAGTTGAATTCCTAGTTTCCTAGTTAGCGGGGAAGGATTGAAAATGGCTCCAAGTAGGAGTGAAGCGATAACCAAGTGGCCAATACCGAAAATGCAAAAAGAAGTTCAAATCATTTTGGGATTATGGAACTTCTACCGAAGATTCATAAAAGGATATGCCGGAATTGTGGCCCCAATAACAGATACGTTAAAAGGGGATGGAAAGAATTTCCTATTTGGAGAAGCACAAAAAGCGGCATATTATAAAATATGCATCCTATTCGCAGCAGAAAATACCCCGATTCTTCGTCATTACGAGGAAGATAGACCAGCAATGGTCGAAACCGATGCTTCAGATTTCGCCATGGGAGCAGTCCTATCTCAGAAATTCGAAGACGGTAAAATACATCTGGTCGCCTTCATCTCCAAGAAATTTTCACCAGCAGAAATCAACTACCAAATATACGACAAAGAAATGCTCGCCATAGTATACTCCTTCAAAACATGGCGATGTTACCTCCAGGGCGCAATACATACGACTATGGTTTTCTCCGACACATGAATTTACAATACTTCAAAGAAACCAATCAACTCAATCGAAGACAAGCCAGATGGGCGGAAGTATTACAAGAATATAACTTCAAAATCGTGTATAGAAAAGGATCAGCAAATGGAAAAGCAGATGCCTTATCAAGATGTCCGGAGTTCATCTCTAGAGAGGGAGGTACGCAAAGTACGGAAAAGAAAGCCTTACTACGACCAGAACTTTGGATGGACATCGGAGCAATGAACATAGACGATGAAGAAATAGAAGAAATAAGTATGGCGGGATTTTCAGTAATTGGCCTAACAACCGGAATGAGGGAACGATGGAATACTGCGGCAGAAGAAGATGAAAACTATAAGAATAGTTAGAAAAATCAAAAACAAAGAAGGAAACATTGATGAAAGATTAGGACTAGATGAAGATGGCACGTTAGTATGGAAAGGAAGATTATACGCACCAAGGAACTTCAGAAAAGAAATACTCAAGCAGGAACAGGACCAAAAGTGGCAGGATATTTCGGACAAGAAAGAACCATGGAACTTATCACCAGAAACTTCTACTGGCCTGAACTAGAAGAAGAAGTCTGAGACTACTGCAACAAATGCGATTCATGTCAAAGAACGAAAAGCCCCCGACACGCAAGCATGGGCTACCACACCCATCAGAACTACCATCCTCACCATTGTCATTCATATCAGTCGACTTCATCACAGACCTACCAGAATCAGACGGATGCAAAAACATCATGGTAGTAGTAGATCGCTTTACGAAGATGGCTCACTTCATACCCACGGCCAAACAGAATCGTCGGTAGTAGCAAGACTATTTCTAGACAACGTATGGAAATACCATGGACTGCCAACAGATATCGTATCAGACAGAGATGGAGTATTCACTGGACTCTTCATTGAGAACCTATACCAATTTTCAGGAACCAAACGTTCAATGTCAACAGCATACCACCCTCAAACGGACGGTCAGACAGAACGAATGAACCAGACAATAGAACACTACCTGCGAACATATTGCAACTACGAACAAGACAATTGGAAAGAAATGTTAGAAATGGCAGAATACGCATACAACAACTCAAGACATGTGGCAACCAAAATCACACCTTTCTATGCGAACTACGGATAGGAACCACACACCAATTGGCCCACCAAAGTGGAATTCAAAAATCCAAGTTCGGAATTATACGCTCATTACATGGTCGACGTCCATCGAAAGCTCGAAACACAACTTGAACGTAGTCGTGAGAAGATGGCAACATACTATGATCGAAAAAGAAAACCGACACCAGAATTTACAGTCAATGTCTGGGTAATGTTGGATGGAAGAAATATTCGAACCAAGAGGCAATGCCGAAAACTCGACAACTAATTATACGGACCTTTCAAGATCACTAAAGTTGGAAGTAACAAACGATGGTGTTGTTTAGAACTACCAGCATCATGGAAATACACCCTACATTCAATGTTGCTTTACTGGAACGATACTGAGGGGAAGTTAAACAACGAGACATTCCATCAATAGAAGCAGACAATGAAGGATGGGTACCCAAAGCTATAATAGCTAGTGGGCCGATGGATGATGATCATCGGAAGCATGTGTACTTGGTCAAATGGAAAGGATTTACACACGAAGTAAATACTTGGGAATCCTATGAACATCCAGCGGAAATAGCGCCAGAACTGATGACAATTCTACGAACAAAGACAAGAGATGGAAAAAGATAAAAGCATGGAGACAAGAAAAGAAGTCGCAAAAGAAGCGAGGAAAAGGAAATATATTTCTTTTGTTAAACTCATACCACATTGATTATAAGTGGAGGTCACCTTTTTTTTTTTTATTTTTATTTTTGTCAAAGAAGAATAGCTATACCTATAGTATATGCTGTCTGAGTGGTAAAACTATTGCAAAGATCACTTCTTATATTGGAGTACTCTGTTGAGGTCACCAGAGCTAGAGAGGGAGGTAATGTTAGGGGTTTCCCCTTAGCATACGTATGAAGTACGTCAGGTTTGTCTCCCAGACTTACCACTGACAAAGGTCAGCAGATAAGGAAACACCTCTGAGGATGTCTAACTGATGAGTTAGCGGACGGCTCAACATAGCCAGGTGAAAACCCCATAATAGTCCATGCTACAATACTATGTCTTAGCAACTGGGTTAGCTGCCCAGTGCAGAGACGTACGCACACTTGATCAGACAGTAACTATGGAAGTAAAAACCTATAGTGCTGGCTAAGGCATGGGACACACCAACCATACTGCCGAAGCAAAGTAACTGCCTAAGCAGGGACCCTCGGGTCAGCTATGCGTTACAGATCAGACCAGTGTTACCTTCGACATCTTGCTAATACTGGAACAAACCATACCCGGGCCTAGCCTCCTGGGAAATGGTTGGACGAGTGATATTATCTTAGTATACGGGACTTGGCTATCTCTGGAGTCAGTAGACAAAGGAGATATGGTAACTGCGCCCCAGTAGTTGATTCTACCTAAAAGATACGTGCTCGGATCTAGACTGTCGAACCCCAGCTCTGTTGCGTTTGTCGCGCGATAACTGAGAGAGTGCACCCCCTTCGGGGAACACAGATGAAACGCGATGACACTAGGTACGTGGCAATGTATGGGTAGGCAGCTCATTGAATCATTGATCACTATTCCACTGGATATGAAGAAAGATAACTAATACGAAGTAATCGTCTGGTATGTGCGTCAGCAACGTCACTCTGAATGCAGGATAACCTTTGGGACTCCTGGTGGGGGCTTACGCAACCACACGTTGTCAAACAAAACTCTCCACAAGTAACTACTGAGATCGGCTCTGAAGCAACGATCGGATGTTATGTCAACACCCACTTGCGTGGACTGAGTGTTATTGAGATAGTACTATACACACACATCATAGATTACAGAGAAGTACCGTCACCTCTTAAGCAGGATGTTTGACACGGAAATACTCACCTATAAAAGACCACCTTATACCCTCTGGTTTAAACACAACGATCAAGCTCTAGCAGAACAACCACAGTCAGAACACAAACAGCGGAAAAACCACCTGAAATATTATTAAGTTAATTACCTTAAGAATATTATATATTCATGTCTATTGCAAAAGATCAATACGTCCAGTTTGCACGCATCCTCCATGGTCAAGCAAACACTATTGCCCACTACGCCCACGTAGCACGATATCTTATCTGTTACGACATAGTTAAAGATTACCTACACTATTTCCACACCGGTGAACTCCCCTCTCAAGTAACTTTTGACGAGTCATCCAAAGACTATCTCCAAGACACCTACGACTTTTAAGCAGGGCCATACTTCGATAGATGCCCGCATTTCTACACACATGGCAGCATCGAAAACGCGTTACACTTGAATTTCACATCTGTTGTTTTATCATCATCATCAAAGTACACCTTTATCAAAAGGTGGTTCAACAATACCGATAAAAACCACATACATCTATCCGAAGTATCCCCCTAACACTATCTTTGCCTGATCAACAGATTTCAACTCCTTCCAAGCATTACTCAATCGCCATCAGCCAGCTGTATTTATTTAACAGCCATCTACCGCTATCCTGCTTTGCTTAATCACTATCAACTATATTCGCTTAAATACCATCACCCAGTATTGCCCAATATACAGCCACCAGTATCTATCCATTGTTATATAGATACCACTATCCATTATTGCTTAATCAACTACTGCCAGTTTCTATTCTAATGTACTCAATCTCCACTACCTAGTGTTATTCAATCAATAGCTGATAGCTTCTTGATAGATTTGCTCGATCATTAGTAGCAGTTCATACCCAGCTTTGCTTGGTTACAACCAGCCATTTTCATATAATGAACAATCTCCAGCTTTGGCATAGCTTTATTTGATTATCAGCAGCTTTTGTTACTCAATAATTAAGCTCGCTTCATATAATTATCAATCACCAACTTCATTTAATTATTCTCTATCCATTCGAAGTCTGCTTTACTTTATTGATCCTATATCCAACTGACAGCCATCGAGTCTAACCAGTTGAGAGCTAGCTGAACTCAACCATATCTAGACAGCAGAGAATCAGGTGTTGTTGATTGCATACATCCAGCTGAGATCCAAACCAACTTGATCATCTCCTGCCATCCAAGTGCCAGCAGTACTTGATTGCATCCAGCCAAATATAATACAGATCAGCTTGATCATTTTCAGCCAGCCCAGCTGAATCATACACAGTCAACCATCAGTTATAAATATTCAATTACCTCTTACCAGCTAAGAGCCAGGCCAGTCCAATTATGTCCACTTGATCTGTATCATTTATATTTGCCTGTGCCCTGGCTCCAAGTATATCTGTAAGAATACCTGCAGGTGCTGTTCCAAGTGATCTAAAATCTATTTTGTTTTGGGGTATATAGTAACCAATAAATAGGTAAATCAAGTATAATTATAAATTGATGGCCCAGATAAATCAAAGCTGCAACTGTGAACCAAGGTTATAACTGTAAATCAAGATTAGAACTATTTAGTGTACTGTGTTTGGATGTATATACTGGATACAGTGCAGTATTTGGATAGACATACAGTGTACAGTACTGTGTCTGGATGTAAATACTGTATCTGTAGTACCAGAGTATGATTAGATACAACAGGTTTTATCTGAAGCATCCAAAAAGCCACAAGTATAGTTTTGGAAATAATGTGTATTAATTTGGATTGAATCAAATAGAGCTGGTATTCAATTTGAATTTAATGTGGAATTTGTTGCATTTTAGCAGTGAGTTACAAATTGATTCATGAACTACTGATTTATGAAAAAAAAATAGATAATCCAGTTCCTGTTTGATTGACTTGAGTTTTCGTTTATCTTCTAGCTAGTTTCAAGTACTAAAAGATAAATTGAAACTCATGCTGATAGAATAAGAACTAGCTAAGTTATGTTTGTTCAAAACTTTAAAATATCTTGTTCAGTTGCTATAGAAGTGTCTTGACGCAATCAATCCACCATGATCCAAATTGGTTTATCAATCATCACAAACCCATATGGTTTATTGGTAACCTTATCTTAGTCCATATACATTCAGAACTCAAATTCCTTTCTTTTCTGATTAATCTTCACCTTCCCACTCTGAAGCTGTTTCACATTGTTAACTCTATAGCCTGGTTACAGTCAGCTTTACTTGATTATTTTTATACCACTTTGCTTGGTTAAATATACTTAGCTGGCAATCTGTTTCACTTGATCACATCCAGCCAGCTTTGTTTGATTATTTTCTATCCTCACCAACTCCACTGCATTTGAGTAACTACAGCTGCCTAGAAGTCATGGTGACAAAGTTGGAATGCAGGGGTGGTGGAGTCAACAATATATACAGGGCTATACTGATAGATAGACAGATAAGTTCTTTTGGTACAAAGAAATTAAAATCATTCCCATTCTTTCTTATTCTTTCTCATTCTTTCTTCTCGATGGTAAATTCCCAAATCCACTAAGTTCGATTATTAGTGATATTTTTATTCATTGGGTATCTTTATTTCTCTCTCACCCAGGCCCTCTTCACTCTTGGATCCATCCGGCCATACTAGTATCCATACCTAATCAACTTGCTTATATCCCAGCAGTAAGTAAATACTTTATATTCATTGGTTGTTATGATATAGTAGTTCCAATCTATCTTAAGCTGGCACCAATGAACAGTAATAGCTTTTGCATAAGAAATTTAAGTTTAAGTCCAAGTCTATTGAAAAGCCTACCCACCTATCAGTTGAACCAATTATATTTCTTGTATCTAACCAAGCTACAATATAAAGAAAATTATTGGCTGGAGTTAAAATATGGATGGCAAACCCAACTCCATAGATAGTACAAATATAATTTGAATGGGACAGGATCATATAATCCAAATCTTCTACTTTATTTATAATAGTGGCTCAAATACGGATGGATATTGACAAGTATTTTTCTATAGAACAGTAAATAATGATAATTTTTACACAATTGAACAATGAAATACTAGTACCAACCTTTCTACATGTGAGTATATAGAGCTATAGCAATCATTCTTGATTGTTGAAAAAGTATAACTAAAATAACACTTGTAAATAATAAACTGACTGGAAGAAGAATTAGTATACTGGGTATTTTAAAGAAAACAAATATTATTATTATATCAGTACTGACAGATCTAACATATTATATATATACTTTCCAATACTAACTTTTATATATCTATAGCCTAAGAAATATTCATATCTGACTATAAATATTTGAATCATTGTGACCAGTACAGCACTATTGAAATATATAGATATATAATAATGGATATATTATACTTTAAATATTGTTGTAATAGAAATATACAAAATCACTTATAATATTATATATTTGCTGAATAGAATATTATCAGAGATTATAATATCATATATCTATATCATATCAGAAAAAAATACAATATTAATGAATAAGTTTTCAGATATTGGCAAGTTTAGCAATAAAAAGAAATAATTTAATATTCACAAATTTTGAGTCAAATAAACATCTAAAAATATCCTATTGGTTAATGGTTTATAATATATTGACAAAACATTTACAAATTTTCAATAATATTATCAAGTAATAGAAAAATTACAGGTTTCATCTTTTGGTCTATTTGATTGTGGTAAAAATTGTAATTTCTAAATTGAAGTATATATATATTATGTTTTTATTAAACTACTTGATAGAGTTCAATATAATCAATTTATGTATTATATATATTTTACTATATAATACAAATTTCAATTTACAAATAAAAAGATCAATTTTTAAACCAATATAATATATTGATTGAATAGGTTATTCGAATATCTAACTATTTCATTCAAAATAATTTTTTATCTATATAAACAAAATATATATTATAGTAAGTGGTTTGTATATTTGGAGCTATAGAAATTGTATAAAAATCCCTTCAAAAGTGAAAAAAGTAGGCAGAAAGTTTTGTAAAAATAGCTTACTTGATATTCTGTTCAACTTAGTGGATTGAACTATCAACTATTAGTCAATCAATTATATTGCAGGCAATTATCCTATTTAATTTTTTTCTTTTGTACTAATTATTTCAAAATTCTAAACTTTTAATATACTCTTTTGAATTGATACTTCAACAACTTACCAAATTTTTTGTTCAAATATTCATAACTTCTTTTATCTTTTATTGATTTTACAACTAACTAGCTGTCAATTTTTTTTTTCAAATTGATTTTCAATGGCAAAATTGAAATAATATTGTTGAAATGATTATGATATTATAGTTCAAATAAGGGTGATGATGTATTTTACCATGTAACCGCTGTAACACTGGGAGTATTACCCCAGGTATATCCAGTCAAAGAGTATTTGTACTTAATTCAGGACTGCTTTAAAGGTAGGTTAGAAGGTTCACACAGGATGTGGCAATCACTAAAACATTCTGAACAAAAAGCATAGGCTTTCTCCAATGTATATATTGTTAATGCTGGTTCACCTCGCAGAGAAGGTTGATGCCTTTTCTACCTTTGAAAAACTCAGTTGTTTTTATACCACATTCTTTGCTTTCTAACAATTACATATATATATGCTTTTCTCTAGGGCTCCCGTACAATGTGCACCTGTGAACCAATACCCGCTCATTCGCAACTACCGTGGTCCTCTATCTCTCAATTCTCTATTTTCTTGATCAATATTAGATAGTAATCAGGCCAGTGGAATCCTTTATGACATCAAGCTTACAGGCTTGGGCCTCTGGACCAGTGGTATCCCTTGAATGTGATGACCTCCAGACGAATAGACATCTTTCGATAGAGAGCAGCTTTATTGTTCAGTGTCAGTATGTATTCTTAGGCCTCCGGCAGTTATTGGCTGTTGGCTGCTACCATTCAGTGGTTTGCCAGCTGTCTGTTTGTCATTGGCAAGGTGTCGGCTTGTTGGCCAATACCATTCAGCTGTATGTTGGCTGTCTATTTGTTATCAGTGATTCGGAGTAGAAGTGCCTGCAGCCACTGACTACCTGTCATTGCTTATTGATGGTGTGGGTGTTCGTTTGCTAGTGATCTGAAAATATTGGCTCTTGCATCAACGACAAGTGATAGCCAATGATATCGAATGACGGATATTGTGGGTGATCGTTCATGACCCTACTGCGAACTTGCTATGTGTAACAACCACCCATGACCAGGATTCTGACAACCTGCTGTTAGGTGGATAGTGCAACTAGATGTAACTTATCGATATTGTTGTACCAACTTAGAGTAAAGGCGTATCTTGATAATGACAATCCACCTAAAGATATGGAACTCGATTGTGACGCGTTTATGTCGTTGTACTGTATGTATGAATACGGGCATCTATTGCAGTATGGCCCTGTGTTTAAAAGTCGTAACTGTCTTGGAGGTAATCTTCTGACGACTCGTCGAAGGCGACTTGGGAAGGAAGTTCACCGGTGAGGAAATAATGGTAGTACTCTACCCAAAGATTATTACGAACAAGGTATCACGCGACGTGTTGCTATTTGCCTCGAGTGTTTGCTTGGGCGTGCAAGAGACGAGCGTAAAGAATCTTCTGATCGTCTGTAATAGACATAAAAGTGTTTGGTGAATATTCTTAAGGTAATTAACTTAATAATATTTCAGGTGGTTTTTCCGCTGTTGTGTTCTGACAGTGGTTTGTTCGACTGTTGCTTGAATCGTTGTGTTTAATCTTGTGGGTTCAAGGTGGTCTTTTATAGGTGAGTATTTCCGCGTCAAACCATCCTGCTAAGGGGTGACGTTACTTCTCTGTAATCTATGATGTGTTTGTATAGTACTATCTCAAGAACACTCAGTCCACCGTAGTGGGTGTTCACATAACATCCGATCGTTGCTTCAGAGCCGATCTTGGTAGTTAGCTGTGGAGAGTTCCGTTTGACAACGCGTGGTTGCGTAAGCCCCCACCAGGAATCCCAAAGGTTATCCTGCATGTTATGACGTTGCTGACATACATATCGGACCATTGCTTTGTATTAGTTATCTTTCTTCGTATTGAGTGGAATAGTGTTCAATGATTTAATAAGCTGCCAACCCATACATTGCCACGTACCTAGTGTCATCGGGTCTTATCCGTGTTTCCCCGCAGGGGGTGCCCGCTGTCAGTTACCGTGTTGCAAACGCGGCAGAGCTGGGTTGCGACAGTCTAGATCCAAGCACTTATCTTTTAGGTAGAGTTAACTACCGGGGCGCAGTTAGCTTATCTCCTTTGCTTATTCTAGCTCTAGAGATAGCAAAGTCCTGCATACTAAGATAATATTGCTTGTCCAACCATATCCATGATGCTAAGCACGAGTATGGTTTGTCCCAGTATTAGTATGATACTGAGGATAACACTGGTCTGATCTGTAACGCACAGCTGACCCGAAGGCCCCTGCTCGGCAGTTACTTTGCTTTGGCACTATGGTTGGTGTGTCCCATGCCTTCACCAGTACTATGGGTTTTTACCCCATGATTACTGTCTGATCGAGTGTGCATACTGGCTCCACACTGGGTAGCTATTCCCTATGCTGAGACGCAGTATTGTAGCATAGACTATTATGGGGATTTCACCCGGCTATGTTGAGCCGTCTGCTAACTCATCAGTAGACATCCTCAGGGGTGTAACCTTAACCGCTGATTCATCTTTGAACCACAGCAAGCCTGGGAGACTAATCCTGATGTACTTCATACACATGCTAAGGGGAAACCCCTAACATTACCTCCCTCTCTAGCTCTAGTGACCTCAACAGAGTACTCCAACATAAGAAGTGATTCTTTTGCAATAGCTACCACTCAGACAGTGTATACTATAGGTATAGCTAATCTTTTTTGGTAAAAATAAAAATAAAAAAAATAAAAGTAAAAATAAAGGCAACCTCCGCTTACATAAAATCAAATGCGGTGTGAGTTTTTAACGAAAGAAATCTATTTATTTTTTCTCTTTTTCTTTTGTGTTTTCTTGTTTTGTTTCCATCTTTTATCTTTTTCCATCTCTGGTTTTTGTTCGTAGAACTTGTCAATTAGTTCTGGTGCTATCTCTGCTAGATGTTCGTAGGATTCCCAAGTATTTCCTTCGTGCGTAAATCCTTCCCACTTGACCAGGTATATGTGCTTCCGATGATCCTCGTCTGTTGGTCCACTGGCTATTATAGCTTCGGGTATCCATCCTTCGTTGTCTGCTTCTATTGGGGGAATATCTTTTTCTTTAACTTCTCCCCGATACTGTTCTAGTAGGGCAACATTGAATGTAGGATGGATTTTCCACGACGCTGGTAGCTCTAACTGACACCATCGTTTGTTGCTTCCGATTTTACTGATCTTGAAAGGTCCGTATAGTTTGTTGTCGAGTTTTCTGCAATGCCTCTTGGTTCGAATATTTTTCCCATCTAGCATTACCCAATCATTGACTTTGAACTCTGGTGCTGGCTTTCCTTTTCGGTCGTAGTATGTTGCCATTTTTTCACGACTGCTTTCGAGTTGTATTTCGAGCTGGCGGTAGACGTCTACCATGTAGTGAGCGTATAGTTCCGAGCTTGGGTTTTTGAATTCCACATCGGTAGGCCAATTGGTGCGTGGTTCATATCCGTAGTTTGCATGGAAAGGTGTTATTTTGGTTGCCGCATGTTTTGAGTTGTTATATGCGTATTCGGCCATTGGTAACATTTCTTCCCAATTGTCTTGTTCGTAGTTGCAGTATGTTCGTAGGTAATGTTCAACTGTCTGGTTCATCCGTTCTGTTTGACCGTCCGTTTGAGGATGAAATGCTGTTGACATTGAACGTTTGATTCCCAAGAATTTGTACAAGTCTGCAATAAAATGTCCGGCAAATACCCCGTCTCTGTCTGATACTATATCAGTTGGCAATCCGTGATATTTCCACACATTGTCTAGGAACAATTTGGCTACTATTGATGATTCCCGTTTGGCTGTTGGTATGAAATGAGCCATCTTAGTGAAGCGATCGATCACTACCATGATGTTTTTGCATCCATCCGACTCTGGTAGGTCTGTGATAAAATCGACTGATATGTATGACCACGGTGAAGATGTTAATTCCAATGGGTGTAGTAATCCATGTTTCGCATGTCGAGGGCTTTTCGTTCTTTGACACGAGTCACACTTATTGCAATAGTCTCGAACTTCTTCTTCTAACTTGGGCCAGTAGAAGTTTCTGGTGATATGTTCCATGGTACGTTCTCTTCCGAAATGTCCTGCCACTTTGGTGTCGTGTTCTCGTTTGAGTACTTCTCTTCTAAAACCCTTTGGTGTGTATAGCCTTCCTTTCCATACCAGCATGCCTTCTGCATCTATTCCGAATTTTTCGTCAATGTTTTTCTCCTTGTTGCTAACTTTTCTTAATATCTCCTTATATTCTTCATCTTCTTCTACTTCAGTAATCCATCGTTCTTTCATTCCGGGTGTTAGTTTTTTAACTGAAAATCCGACGAATGATATTTCTCCTATTTCCTCATCGTCAATATCTATTGCTCCGATGTTCATCCAAAGTTCTGGTCCTAATAAAGCTTTCTTTTCCGTACTTTGCGTACCTCCCTCTCTAGAGATGAACTCCGGACATCTCGATAAGGCATCTGCTTTTCCATTTGCTGAACCTTTTCTGTATACAATTTTGAAATTTTATTCTTGTAGTACTTCTGCCCATCTGGCTTGCCTTCGTTTAAGTTGATTGGTTTCTTTAAAGTACTGTAGATTCATATGGTCAGAGAAGACGATAGTCGTATGTGTCGCTCCTTGGAGGTAGCATCGCCATGTTTTGAAAGCGTATACTATGGCGAGCATTTCTTTGTCGTATATTTGATAGTTGATTTCGGCAGATGAGAATTTCTTGGAGATAAAGGCGACTGGGTGCATATTAGCATCTTCAAATTTTTGTGATAAAACTGCTCCCATGGCGAAGTCTGAGGCGTCAGTCTCGACTATTGCTGGTCGATCTTCTTCGTAATGCCGCAGGATTAGGGTATTTTCTGCTGCAAACAATATGCATATTTTGTAATATGCCGCTTTTTGTGAGTCTCCGAATGTGAAATTCTTTCCATCTCCTTTCAACGTATCTGTTATTGGGGCTACGATTCCAGCGTATCCTTTTATGAATCTTCGATAAAAATTCCATAATCCTAAAATGATTTGGACTTCTTTTTGTGTTTTCGGTATTGGCCATTTGGTTATTGCTTCGCTTCTGCTTGGGGCCATTTTCAATCCTTTTCCACTAACTAGGAATCCCAGGAATTCAACATCTTGTTTATCGAATTCGCATTTGTCGATTTCCACCAGTAACTCATTATCCTGAAAGACCTGGAGTATTTTCCCTACTTATTCGTGGTGTTCTTCTCGTGTTCCTTTGGTTGCTATCATAACGTCGTCGATGTAGCATACTGTGACGTTATCGTGGTGTCATAAAAAGGGTTGTAGGATTCCGTTCATCTATCTTTGAAAAGTAGCAGGTGCATTTGTTAATCCAAACGGCATTACCATATATTCGTAAGATCCAAACTTGGTTCTAAAAGCTGTTTTCCATTCGTGTCCCTTTGCCATTCGTATTAGGTGGTATCCCGATTTCATATCCAACTTCTTAATCCACTTGGCTCCTTTCATTCGATTTTGTAGTTCGTCCATTAACAGTAGTGCGGTTTTGTCTTTGATTGTAAGATCATTTAGTCGTCTGTAATCTACACAAAGACGTAATCCTCGACCATTAGGTTTTGGTACGAATAAAATTGGGCTTCCTGTTTGTCCCTGAGATGGTTGAATTTTTCCTTCTCTTGTCATTTTATCGATGTACTCTCGTAGTAGTTTTTCTTCTTCTCTCGATAATTGGTATATCGGTCCAACTTTAACCTGATCATCCGATGTTTTGAGGTTGATTTCGTGGTCATGAGGACCATGATTCGGAAACTTCTCAGACTCCTGAGGGTCAAACAGTAACAACCATTTATGATATTGAGGTGGTAACTTCTCTGCTAATTGAGCTGTGTTACTGAATATGACTGATCCGATGTTTATTGCGTCGCTTCGAAAAACTATTCGGTCATCATACGTAATGTTCCATTCTGGGTTTTTCTTTCCATGATTGTAACATTTGTTCCCACACTCCGTAAAATGTAAGTGACCATATGATGTTCCTTGTGCTTTATGTTTTTCCAGGTACCATGCTGGTATTAATACGTCATATTCTTTTTGCATTGGTGCTACTTCGAATGTTTCGAGTGATCGGTGGTTTCCGAAAGCTAACCCTAGTGGGATGGTATACTTACCCGGTAGCTTTACTTTGTTTCCTCCAAAGTCATTTGCTCTGATCGAGTTTTTTCTTCTAACCACTGGTACTTGAAACACTTTTGCACATTGTGGTGATATCGTGAAGAATGTAGATCCTAGATCTAGCATTGCTCGTACTGGAAATTGTTTGCTGTTTCCAGTTCCATCGTCGTAATCTATAAAGAACTTATAGATTGGTCTTTTTCCGATGCGTGTTTGTGGGATTTTGTGTAGTTTTTGACTTCGTAAAACACAAAGTCGCTTGACGTATTTTGTCGCTTGATTGAGTTTCCTTCCTCCGTGGGTGGTTGTTTGCGTTTTGTAGCCATCCTTTCGTCAATGGCTTGGGCCGTAGCAGGTCCTTGAATTCTGTTATTTTTGTTAGAGGGGTATACTTACTTATTGCGCGACTACCGTCCAGCGGTTTCATCCCTTCCGGAATCCTCAAGGTTGCGACCGGTATCTATATAAAGGCTTTCTCCCGCCTGATCGCCAAAATCCTCCACGTAATTTCTTTCATGTTAACAAATTGTTCTATTATCTCCTCACTCCGAGATGTCTTCAGTTTGGTTCCACCAATCATCTGCGATATCTTCACTGCTAGCTTCTGTTATCTCGTCTCCCTCGGATGTTTGTACTTGCCCTTCTTTTTCCTTATCACTCTCAATTTCGTAATCGTCAATTGGTGCATCTTCCAATTGATCAAATCCTCCTACTTTCAGTTTTTGATATCCTTTGGGAAAGTCTGCCGTTCCGCTGGTGACTTTTACTGCGTGGAAACACTTCATTGTTCCATGTGCTCCTCTTCGCCCCGAAGGCCATGCACACCGTATGCATTCCTTTGCCGCCCTCCTTCTTTTTTCTTCTTCCGGTGGGACTCCTTGAATCATTTGTGCGTAGGTTTTTCCATCTGCGCTTTTGAATGCTCGAGGTACTGATCCTTTTTGATTTGCTGGTGTGTATGTCGTTTGTTTCTTGAAACGAGAGTTTTTTCTAAAAGGTGTTTTTTGGACTGACCCTGCTTCCGAGATTCGTCCTGACACTTTGGGCGTTTTCTTAATTATTCCGAAGTTTTTTGCCGTGGCTTGCCATATTTCCACATTTTTTCCAGCATTGAGGTTAATTTCCCTCAGTTCTGCGTCTGTTTTGTCTGCTGGATTAACTGTTGATAGTTGTTCAAATACTTGTGCTGGAAGTTGTGACATCAGCATGGTTCGATAGGCCACGCCAGTTATTCCGGCTTTCACGTTCAGGGTGTCGTATTCCGTAATCATATCTTGGATATTTCCCTCATATCTTACTTCCATGATTGCCTTGTATGCTGCTTCCTGTTGAAATTGATTATGGAATCTGGCATGTATTGCGGCTCGGTAATCCATCCAACTTCTTTCGTGTTTTCCGGTGGATGCTTCTGTTTCCCATTGCATATGCCACGCTAGGGCATGTCCTTCTAGGCGTCCTCTGCAATATTGCATTTTTATCCCTGGCCTAGGGAATAGGTAGGGTTGGTCCGCGATGTATGTTTCCGTGCACATCTACCAGGTGTCGAAATCCTTGGAACTTTTTCCTGCGAACTTGGGTGGATCTGTTATTTTAATTCTTGAATCCCTTGGTCTGTTTTGCCTTGTTCTGGACCGTGACCTGGACCTTCTTGTTCTAGACCGTCCGGTTGGAGATCTGGATCTTCTAGTTCGAGATCTGGGTCGTTCAGATGGTCCTGGTGGAGACGGTGGTGGTGGCGGATTTCCTCCTGTTCCTCTGTTTCCACTTGGTCCTGGTTCAGGTTCTGATTCTGGTTTTGGTTCTGGGTCGGGCATTCCGGCATCGGTACCAGATCCTCCTCGAAGGCCGGGTCTTGGGGCTATATCCGAGTCGGTCATTGGAGAAATGCTTCTGTTTCTTTCCTCCATTCTGTGTCTCCATTCCTGAACTTGTTCAGTTCTTCCTCGTCTACCTGGTGTTGTATTAGACACTTTTGCCCTTTCCACCGCTTCCGTTAGGCCTGTGGTTTGCTCTGCAACCTCCTCAATTCTGTCCGTGATTTTTCGTAAGTCGTGGTAATCGGGTACATTTTTCTTTGTATGAGCCTCTAGGTCTGTTATCCTTTTATGTATTGCGGTGTAGGATACTGATAGCGAGGCTTGCTTAACCCTTGGTTGGGCTTGCTCTTTTTCGCCACATTCTATTCATCTTTCAAGTCTTCTGAACTCGTCTCTTGCTCCAGCAATGATTTGCTGTGATTGGTCCTGGATGACATCGATTCCAGTTCTTGTCTCTTTCAGTACACATTCAAGTATCCTGATTTGCTGTTCGTGTTCTTCCATTACTTGAGTTCCCAGGGCTCTGTTGGTTTCTACCTGCTGAGCGAAGATTTCGCAGTCTTTCCGAACATCGTCGAATTCGACTTCTATCACTACTCTCTCGCTGTTGCAGCATTCGATCGGATTCCGCATTTCTTGATCGAGTCATGATACTCGTGTGTGTATGCTGTCGATCATTTCGGTGTCCTCGTCCTGCACTATCTGCTGGTATTTCTCTCGTGACTGTTGATATTCCTCTTGTAGTCTCCTGACCCACTCTGGTAGAGGTTTGGGTGCTGCCGAGGTTGTTTTGGAGATTGCTGTGGACACTGGTGCTAACCGGTCTGCTCCAATGGTGAGTCTGCGCCTGGGTGTCGACATTTTGAGTATTCGAGGATGTTGTGACACTTGCTCTGGCTAGCGCGTGAAGAGCTATTCGTTGGACGTGACGGCAACGTAAACACTGATTGTTGCAATATTTTGGGCAGTGTTGTGGGCAACAAGGTATGTTTTCGTTGTTTCCTGTTATGTCAAATATTTTTGCTGCGCAGCAAGCGTTTTCTTCCCACTGTACACAGTTCATGAACGTATTTCAGATAACGTCCGAAATATTATACTGTTAGGGGGATACTGCAACTGGATGTAACTTATCGATATTGTTGTACCGTCTTAGAGTAAAGGCGTATCTTGATAATGACAATCCACCTAAAGATATGGAACTCGATTGTGACGCGTTTACGTCATTGTACTGTATGTATGAATACGGGCATCTATTGCAGTATGGCCCTGTGTTTAAAAGTCGGAACTGTCTTGGAGGTAATCTTCTGACAACTTATCGAAGGCGACTTGGGAAGGAAGTTCACCGGTGTAGAAATAATGGTAGTACTGTACCCAAAGATTATTACGAACAAGGTATCGTGCGACGTGTTGGTATTTGTCTCGAGTGTTTGCTTGGGCGTGCAAGAGACGAGCGTAAAGAATCTTCTGATCGTCCGTAATAGACATAAAAGTGTTTGGTGAATATTCTTAAGGTAATTAACATAATAATATTTCAGGTGGTTTTTCCGCTGTTGTGTTCTGACTGTGGTTTGTTCGACTGTTGCTTGAATTGTTGTGTTTAAACTTGTGGGTTTAAGGTGGTCTTTTATAGGTGAGTATTTCCATGTCAAACCATCCTGCTAAGGGGTAACAGTACTTCTCTGTAATCTATGATGTGTGTGTATAGTACTATCTCAATAACACTCAGTCCACTGTAGTGGGTGTTCACATATCATCCAATCGTTGCTTCAGAGCCGATCTCGGTAGTTAGCTGTGGAGAGTTCCGTTTGACAACGTGTGGTTGCGTAAGCCCCCACCAGGAATCCCAAAGGTTATCCTGCATGTTATGACGTTGCTGACATACATATCGGACCATTACTTCGTATTAGTTATCTTTCTTCGTATTGAGTGGAATAGTGATCAATGATTTAATAAGCTGCCAACCCATACATTGCCACGTACCTAGTGTCATCGGGTCTTATCCGTATTTCCCCGAAGGGGGTGCCATCTGTCAGTTACCGTGTTGCAAACGCGGCAGAGCTGGGTTGCGACAGTCTAGATCCAAGCACTTATCTTTTAGGCAGAGTTAACTACCGGGGCGCAGTTAGCTTATCTCATTTGCTTATTCTAGCTCTAGAGATAGCAAAGTCCTGCATACTAAGATAATATCGCTTGTCCAACCATATCCATGATGCTAAGCACGAGTATGGTTTGTCCCAGTATTAGCATGATACTGAGGATAACACTGGTTTGATCCGTAACGCACAGCTGACCCGAAGGCCCCTGCTCGGCAGTTACTTTGCTTCGGCAGTATGGTTGGTGTGTCCCATGCCTTGGCCAGTACTATGGGTTTTTACCCCATGATTACTGTCTGATCGAGTGTGCGTACTGTCTCCACACTGGGTAGCTATTCCCTATGCTGAGACGCAGTATTGTAGCATAGACTATTATGGGGATTTCACCCGGCTATGTTGAGCCGTCTGCTAACTCATCAGTAGACATCCTCAGGGGTGTAACCTTAACCGCTGATTCATCTTTGAACCACGGCAAGCCTGGGAGACTAATCCTGATGTACTTCATATGCATGCTAAGGGGAAACCCCTAACACCTGCAGGTGATATTTATTCAGCAAAATGACCACTCTTCACTACTCCCCCTGAGCTTGTAACTACTGGATGTTCACTATTGACCTCTGCTCCCCTGTTTCTATACTCTACAGCATCAACTGGATACTGTATATTTCCAACATATATATCAGAGCCCTTCTCCCCCTTATTTTTCTCATCATTCCACCCCTTTCCAACTGTGGTATCTTCATCTTCATCCTTCCAATCACTAAGCAAATATGTATCTATCTGCTTTGAACCTATACACTGCTTTTCCGCATGTTTGTACCCTTTGGGACCCTTTCTTTCTTGTGCTGCTTTAGCTGCATACTTATCCTGGAACTTTTTGATTTTGGCCGCTTGTTCTTGAACAATCTGCTCCCTCTCTTCTCTGAGCTGCACCACATCCTCAGTGGTATTCACACAAGCTTTACCAATATGGCGGCAATCTTGAGCTGCGGCTACAGTAGTATCTTTGGCCCCAGGGTGAAGAAATCTCACCATATCCTCACTCCATTCTTTTTCTGCAAGTGCCCCCTTGGCAGACCTTCCCAGCTGACTTATAAAACACTTGCACATTAGCAAGAAAGGTGTTCAATGAATATCAAGATGTAATGCACTATGTGCCAGTTTGCAAATAGCTCTGGGCTTTCTTGGAGTTTCGGTTTAAACAGCAAAGGGATAGGTTGGTGGTATTTCCAGCATGGTAATATTCTGTCTTTGGTACTCAAAAACTTCCCCTGAGTTCAAAGGCTAAATCCCAGCAGCTTCAACTATATCGACGATGTTCTTGTATGTGTATGCTGCTGTGCAAGTACAAGTGACAAGTCTATTGAAAAAAGTTATTCTTAGAACACATTATGATTCCGGGAGTATGTCTACTTATGCAATTGCTGCTTTCTAATGGCATTACCTCCTTTCCTGATGTACAAATCCGACTTATTGCTATAGCAATATGATAATTGCCAACATCCAGTGGCTATAGGATATATATGGAGTGTGCTGGAAGGCAAATAGGGTAAATATTACTTTTGAAGCAAAAATCAAAAAACTGTCATGTTGAATATGATCAATGTCGATCAAGAACATGAATACACAGGTGTTGTTTGGCGCTACTGTAGTCAGCAGAAGTAGGAGAGCATTATGATAGTATCTACACTTGAGCGGTGAATGTTTCAAAGATTATTTCCACCCATTGTAACCCAAATTCATTATTGGTCCAGCCCTTGAATGACCAAGCGATGGTAGCCTACTCATTATCCTAAACCCCAGCATGCCCTCATGTCATATGCTTGTAGATATACATGTAGGATATAACTTTACTAGCTGCTGACTTGGATATACACTCCATATCTGTAACTATTGCTTGTTTCAATTCTGAATATAGCAAAAATTCCATCACCTTCTACTGCAAATAACCTTGACTTTCAAAGCCTACCAAGTATGAACCCCTTGTTAATTATATTGCAAATGTTTTCGAGATGAGCATTGAGTGTTTTAATAAGTTTTCCAATCTGCAATACTGGTAGTAAGTCAAAACTATTGAAGTATAATAAGTGATCTTACTTTGTGGAAGAACTCTCTCAAAATGCCAGGATCATTCGCATTTGCCCACTAGCTATCCAGGCCCTAACTAACCTTGCAAGTAATTCCAAGATGATGGTTCAGAAAGCAAGTGAATCAGTATTTGCCCAATTGGTAGTGTTGTAGAGGTAGTAGAATTATTGCCAATTCCTTATATATTTTCCTTGCAGTGGGTGTCCCAGATCATCCAAATCCTTACATACACTTATAATTGATTTCTCTTTGTCTGGAGTAAGTAGATACTTATTTTCATATCAAGTACTGGGGCTGAGCTCCTCTGGAACGATCTCGCAGGGTACAATATGAAATGCCATACGTTGAGGTAGCTGCACTGATGGATGTCACTTCACTGGTAAAATATATACATGTGGTCTCCCAGATGTCATTTTCCTTGTCAGCAGCCAGTTCTCTGTATTTCACTCTTCCCATAATTGCAGTAGACTGGTGAGAAGATGAAAATCCACTTTAGGAGCAGGAAAAATATGAACTGCTGCTCAGGCTTGATTGTATAATGAGTTATCAGGTCTTAGGCAGTTAGACTGAGAAATACATTATAACTTTTGAAGTTGGTCTACAAGTATTGTCACAGTTGTACTGAGTGACAACATCGGGAAAAAAACAAAGTGGCGCCCAGGACGTACGTAAGCCTGGGCGCATCAGACGCTTAAGTCAAATCCTCTTGAGCCTTGACATGGCGTGACACTGCACGTGCGTATGCACGACCCCTGGCGTTGCGTTTGCGTCTCCTGACATAGTATTCCTACTGACGGAGCTATGCAGTGCACCTATTTCTTACTGACGCATTATCTCTTACTGACGCAGTCATACAGTGCGCACACATATTGATCCATAATACTTCCAATATAACGCCTGGGTGCAATGTACACCTTGACATAACACAGTGTTTACTGCATGCGACATTTATACGATGCTCAGAATTGCACTCACATTTTGGGTGACGGATACAGTGTGCATAATGTTTGAAATTGAGATATATACAGTTTCCCGTTCCAAATGCCATGCTACATGTTGCAGCCAGCTTGAAGCACATCCTGTAAACTACTCTCTCCTTCCCAGTCATACACCGACTCCGACTCCACATCATTGTCCTCATCTTCATCATTATCCACATCCTCATCTCCATCTGCATCCGCGTCTGCCACCCCCTCATTCTCGACCTGATCATCGTCCAGCTGGAGGCCACAATGTCACTAGGCACGACTCCTGGCACTGTGTATGTCATCATGCTCGTTGTCCCTATCATAGTCGCCATCGTCAACCCTATCATCAGCATCGAAAAACAAATCTTTAGCAATGGAGATTTGGATTGCAGAAATCATTGGAGTCTCAATGTCTGGCTCCATCATCAGGGCTTCCATAGCAGTCTTGTTTAACACCACCTGACCAGGTTTGGTAGCAACGGCAGGCGTGTTATTTGCTCCGTTCTCATATTGAATGAGGTTATTGAGAGCTGCCCATATGGACTTGATTACCTTCTGTCTTAATGAAGATGGAAGATCATTCCAAATATTCATGAGATCGGTGTAAGTCTCTGCAAAATATTAGAGCAATTGCATGCATTGTGAAGGTCATACTTACCACTGTCATTATCTCGAATGAAGTAGTACTTCCACTCAGGCCATTTCTGCCAGATTTCTAAGTCATCGCTTGCAACCTTTGTCGGAGCTGAACCTCAATTACTTTGCCACTCCATCAGTGTGTAATGCAATGCCGTACATGTTAAAACAATCTGTGCTGGAGGTGCCTGTTCATGAATCAATGCATGGAAGCCTTCCGAATGACTGCCGCATTCGTGTATTCGTTGGAAGAAATGTAGATATTGAAATTGTGGAATCTCCTCAGCAAGAAAGTAGCTAGCTCGTTCCTAGTGGTGTTAGTGATGCTAAGAGTTGCAGACAGGACTCATCTCGGGTTCATTGGTTGGATTGCATTGGCGCACAGTGAATGTCAAATCTGAAATTATTTGGTCAATGTGTATGCGGTGCTCATCATCATCTTCGAAATGATGCAAGTTGTATAGTCTCTCTACACAATCACGGGCCTTTTTGATCATGTGCGATTTGATGGCATTGGAACTGTTTTTGATCTGACATAAGGCGGCCGGTTAGTCAATGAGAATGCAATCCTAGAAGATACTTAACTATCTTGAGGCCCTCATTCTGACGTTCCGGGAAGCTAATATTGACTCCTTCCTGCCTACATGCCTTGGGCCAGGAAATGACCACTGACTTTGTGTGGAAATAATACGTTAGTTGCTATCAACCACTCTCCAAATTGTGTAAGCTACCCGTATTAACTCAGCTTCAGTTGGAAATGGTCTCTTGCTGAACAATTGCATCTCCATCATGTGACGCATTGTTTCCAGTACAGCAGTTACCCGAAGGTGACATGGTGCATGGACACTTTGACTGCCATATCGTTTGTTGCTGCCTGACAGACTCGACGGTGTATTCGGCGGAGACGATGGGGTGAATTGTGCAGCCGATGATGATGGGTGTGGACTGTGAAGTTGACGAAGGTTTGTCGCTGAATGAATACCGACGGAAATAACAGAGGGTGTTGGCGACATGGAGTTGAAGGCTTGATTCGGCAGGGGATGAGACGGCTCAAGGGCAGGATTTGGTGCGGATACAATCAGTGTAGATACTGAGGCGATCTGAGTAGTCGAACCTTTGATACGAGAGGCTATAGCCTTCGTCCGCTTTCGCTTCTGCTTGTCAGCCTGCAAAGTGGATTATCTCTTTTTGCCGTTTGCAGTACGTAGCATTGGGGAGACAACTCCAGAAGTGGCCAGTGCGGCTTTTGGAATTGAGGATACAGCCTTTTGCAGTGGCTTTGTTGTTCGAGTCATTTTCAGAAGGCAGAACTGGTAGAAAGGAAGGAAGGCAGAAAGGCAGAAAGCAGACGAGTGCAGAAAGAGTGCCAAAAGAGTGAAGTTGCAGTGGATAGAGTTGCGATTTTCATGATGCAGGCAGGACTGACACGTCACTGAGCATTGCACCTAAAAAGTGGTTTCATAAAGGGGCAGATTCACACCATATCGTATTAGCTTGTCACGAAAGTGTAGCGTACTATCTAAATAAGATAGAAGCCACTCCTGAAAATGCAAATACAACCCTGACTAGCGTGAAAACAATTAGAAAACCCAACGCCAAAAGAGAGAAACCAAATCCCTAATGCATCGTTAGCTTGCTAGCCAATTGCAGGAATGACAAGGAACATATTGAAATGAGTCAATCAAATTCCTCCATCCCTTGGACCCATGAAACCAAACATAATAATGCCACGAAATCCCAAACGAGACTAAAAACAACTCTGTAAAATGCAGAAACGACTCCACCCGACCCAAAAACAAGATGCCAACACATAACGAGCCGCCATACACGAACCTAATACGCGTGTCAGTATGTTAGTCATTTGCAGTACTGTTAGACGTACCGAAAACCATGACGCATCCATCCACAGTGGAGTCAAACGCGACACCTCCAGCTGTGTGAAGCTCATAATCGCATTGACATCTTGGTGCGTGCCAATTGCCATCGACTCCGACAACTCCTCAACACCCACTGACACCGACGATCTGTCACACATTGCCTCCTCCTCTGACCTGGTCTCTCGCTGCAGCTGCAACTCCACCACCGCTTGTGACTCCTCAATGCTGAGTGATACCGACAACTCCTCAACACCCACCAACACTGATGAATCTACCAACGTCTTCTCCCTCTATTTTGCGATCTTTGCCCTTACTCGTACAGCTGCTTCATTCATTGCCTTGTCTAACCATGCAGGCGATTGGGCTCTGAGGGAGGTACACATGACGTGGTGCATGGCAGTTACCTCCGGTTGTGTTATTGGTAAGTGGTTTATTGCAACGAACCTGGGAGCAGAGGTTGGGCTCTCGGCCGGTTCAGAGGTACCAGGTGTTCTCAGGATAGACGATAGTGGTGGTGGTGGTGGTGGTTGAGTAGCCCTCGCAATACTAGAAGGCGCAACTGCCACTACCTTCAGAACAGCCACAACCATAAGAGGGTTGTATGCTGTAACCGAAAAGAAGGTGGCCACGGAGTCCTTGCTGTTGAGTCGAGTTGAATTACATAGCCACAGAGAGGTTTCGCCAGGCGTGACTAGACACCACATAATACAACTGACATCTCTCGCGGGACATAGGCGACACACAGCACAGTGTACGGCCTTCGCGGTGAGCTTCTCCACTCGTGAAAGATGCCAGCTATTTGAGCTGTGGTGAACGAAGATATCGTCCCAACGGTCGTAGCTGTCTGGGTCGTAGCTTGCAGGGTCGACAATGCAGACCCTGAAGTTGTATAATGGTGTTGGGCCGGTAGGGACAGCATTGGTGGAGATGACATCGAGTTTTCGTTTTTTCTGGAGGGCAGAGGCAATGATGGTTGGCGGTGTTGCACGTTTGTGGGAGGGAGGCTGCAGCTTCAGTGTCTCGGGATACCAGATGACGTTCTTTGCATGGCCTTTGCCACGTTTGGAGTCGTCGTAGTCATTGGAGTTGTTGGAGTTGGGGTCGGTATCGCTGTCGGTAGGTAAAGGTGGGTTTACTTTGTGATACGCTTCATCTGCACCCGAGTTTTATCGAAACAGTCCCAAAGAAATGCCCGGATGCCACTCCACCATTCGATATGTTGTGGTTAGGTCGATTCCCATTGCTTCTACATCCCCTGAAACTGTGCAAAGTGCTTTGTAGTGACTGGGTCCAAAAAAAGGATATCATACATTAAGTCAATCGCACCATCATCCTTCACACCGTGAATGGCGTACATCTGAATCAGGCCCCGAATGTACCCGGCCATGAACTGCTTCACGAAACCATCTAGGCGGAGAGTGTCCTTAATTGCATCGGTTTTGGAAGGGGTGGATGGGATCTTCCTGGGTGGCATTGCAACATTCTGAAGTATATATATAGTGGTGCGGTGTCAGGGTTAGGGTTAATATGTGTAAAAACAATCAGATGAGAGTGGTAAATAGATAAAGATGGAGTACATAGAGAAGATGGAGAAGAATCAAAATGGACAGAGTGTACGGCAGTATATATTCAGTTCAGAATGGACCATCCAAGGTGCTAGAATCATGTGGAGCAGCTCACAGGAGAGTTGAAACTGTTGGTAATATCAAACATCATACTTGCGAAGGAGCTTTCCTCATCATAAGCCCCCATTGGCACTTCTCTTCCATCCTGAACAATGTACAGCATGTTTTATATGACTTTGAGAGGTGTTTGGACCACTCCTTGAGTGTGAGACACTCTTATCATTCGATTGTTGGGTCAAAGCGTTGAAGTCTGTCAGTTTGAGTTTCCAACATATGGCTGTGACGTCAAATTCCAATATAATAATACAGTGCGGTGTCTCAAACAGTCGGGACCTGCCATGTAGAGTCACAGAAGTGTCACTGGCATCTCTGGAAGTGTATAGACATTTACAGGCACAGCCATTTGACTCGGTGCTGTGGTATCATGAACTCTGAAGTGGTGTCTTGGCACAAAAAACAGGTGATATTGAATGTTTTCGGCCATGTTTCGCCAAGTCAAGTGCACTAGCAGCCCAAATGTGCTGGCAGCCCAGTGCACTTACAGCCCAAGTGTACTTTCAAGCCCACTTTGAACTGAAAGTCGACTAAATGGAGGTCGTGATACTATTAGAAGTACATGTTTTATGGACGATATTCAAGAGCCTCCATGGCACTAAACTTAATTGCATGGCAACCACCCCTGCATGGCAACGACCCTTGCATGGCAACGCTCAAAACAATCTGCCCACTGTATATACAACTCTCAGCATGTTTTACACCACATGCACCATGGCTTCCATATGAAATCCAAATCAATTCTGTGCTGTTTGCTTGAAACCTTATAAGTCTGACCTGTGGCTGTACAAATACATTGACAGTAATCATCCTCAATATTGCACTCAACTCCTTGAGGCAAAGACATACTCCAAGCCATATGAACGCGTTAGAAAAAACTGCCAGCAATACGTCCACAATTCTCAGAGTGGTTTTCACGCTAATCATAACCATGTTGACTATCCCGATGCGTTTTCTCCGTTGCACATGTCTCCTTTTCCAGAACCACCCAAATTAGACTCGAATACAATTGCAAACTTTCCATATCCCAATGGTGGTGCCACTGTTGCATACGTTCTGACTGACGATGAGCACAACTCTGAGCAATGTTTAGACAACCCCTTCCATCCATTCGACAGTGAGGAGGACTACAATTGCACAGAGCTAGTTACATCGAAAAGTCATCCTGCCAATGTCATCGACAACTTACTGAAGGGCAGCAGCGGCCTTCATAAGAGTGTGGGCGATTCTCTGAAATCGAATTACCGCCTCTGACAGAAAATTGACACAATGGAGGATGGACTCGGCCATGGCTCCTGGAAGAAGGCTTCATTGCAGATGGCATGGAATGTGCAGCATCCGGATGCCATTGAGTTTTGGCACTGTGATATTATTGAGTGTGCGAAATGGCTACTCCGGCAACGAGCATATGCGGAACATCTTTCATACACTCAGAAATGTTGCTTCAATGATGCTGGACACTGTGTTTACAATAAGATGTATACTGGAGACTGGTGGTGGGATAAGCAGGTAAGGATTCTTCTTATACCATTTACAATGCTCACGATTGTGTAGACAATACGACCCATCGGTGACACGCTGGTGCCGATGATATTCATGTCTGACGCCACCCACCTCACAAACTTCTCGGGCGACAAGAAGGGATGGCCCATATTTATGACAATCGGCAACCTATCAGCAGCCGTACAGATGAAGCACACAATGCACAGCATGTTGTTGGTCGCCCTTTTGCCCATTGCCATCAAGATGCACGATGTCCCCCTCAAAGGAAGAACTGCTCAGACGTAGCATAACCGAATGGTCTCCCAGAATGTACTGCAGCATGTGCAGCCACCCCTACTCAATTCTGAGACTAGCATCTTCTATGCCCGCTGTGCCAATGGCAACTTCAGGCATTGTTATTCGACACTGGCTGCATGGATGGTAGATTATCCTGAGCACCATGATCTTCATAATATCAAGAATGGTGTATGCTACTGGTGCGAATGCCCCAAGCAGGAAATGAGTAATCTACCCCACCAATATGAGCGACACAACCTGCGGGATCATAATATGTATCGTCTGCTCTCAGATTTCAATACACCTCTGAGCATCGCCAAACTCAAACGCCACGATGTAAATTCAGGCTTCAACATCTCATGGTATCCCGATTGCGTCACAAGTAATTTTCTCAAGCCTGATCTGCTCCATACGATGCAAATTGGGATGTTGATCACCTCCTGACATGGCTTCATGAATTTCTCAAGCAGCATAAGTGGCTTGACAAGTTCAACAATATTTGGCTCTCCGTGCCTACATACGTTGACATGACGAAGCCAAGATGTGCATAGGAGGAGGTTTCGAATTGGAATGGAGGAGAAATCAAGACGATGACCCGATGCCTTGTGGGGGTCATACGCAATGCTCTGCGGGACCCAAGCCCCACTCAGCGTAATGTTTTTGACCATGTGAATGAGTGCTCTCGCTCTCTGATTGAGTTGTATTTCTGTTGCCAGTATGACTCTCATGATGACAAAACGCTAGACCTTATGGACAATGCCCTACGCTGCTTCCACGATTCGAAGGATGTGTTTCAACAATTCAGAGCTGGGAAACGACTTGCAGCAGAGGCCAAAGAGAGACGTTGTGAGAGAAAACCCGTGTAATGGATTCTGGCATGGCAGCGACCAAAAGGAGGCTGCAAAAGAGCGGCTTTGTTTCGAGGAGCGTTGGAAGGGAATAGCACCAGCAAGATGATGCTTGATTGGCTGTGAAACTCTAAAACAAAGAAACAAAAGAGAGAAGAAGAAAAGAGAAGGGATGATGATTGGGTGTGTGTCGTGCGCGTCCATATAAAGTCTGAACCCCTGGCAATGGCGCAATGCAGAGCCTCAACAACCCTAGCCCAGCACGTGTTCACTACTTTCATGGGTTTAGTGGTGGGATCGATTTTACCACCACAACTCCTCCCCGGCCACCTGGTGCGAAGCACGCGTATTTCCTCCTCCATGATCCTCCTTGTTAGTTCTCCAACGTGCAGCCATATCCAGAAAGCACAAGCAAAACACCTAACGAAACAAAAAGAAACCAAAAAAGAGAAACGAGGAGAAAGCGAGAAGCAAGAAAACGAGAAACAAAAATCCTGAGAAAACAAAATGCGAATCAGGCCCGAAACCCATTCTATTCGAACCTCCATCCTCACCTTTCTCCACACATATACCATCCCATTTAAGGTCGGTGCGTATCGTCCCGGTTGCAGTCGGTGCTGATCGTCCCGGTTTAATGAGACAGTGCTCACCATTTGCTCCAAAACCGTATCCTCCGCTCCGTTGTCCCGGTTTAATGAGACGGTGCTCATTATCCTCCGCACTCCCGCTCCATGTTGTCCCGGTTTAATGAGACAGTGCTCAACCCTCCAACGTCCTTCTTCCGCTCCAGCTGTGCCCTCCGTTCCAGCCGCATCATCCCGGTTTAACGAGACGGTGCTCAAGAGTCTCCGCTCCAAACCCATATCCTCCGCTCCATGTTGTCCCGGTTTAATGAGACGGTGCTCACTCCTCCGCTCCATCGTCACTGTTCAATGAGACGGTGCTCACAATCCTCCACTCCTCCGCTCCATATTGTCCTGGTTTAACAAGACGGTGCTCATCCTGTTCCTCCTCTATTGCCAGCCGTATCCTCCGCTTTTCCCCTCAACACCTACATGCTTTTTCTTCCTCCCAAGTACGCTCTTATCTCCATGCTCACCTCTCGCCAAGTGCATCTCAGGTCAGTGAATGGAACATGGATTTTTCCCCTCCGCGGCCATTTGTGCGAAGCATACCTGGTCAGACACACATCGATCGCCGCTGTTGCTCAAGCATTCAGGCTTTTCGTGCTGCTGGTGGTGGGCCGGCTATTTGTCTTGGGCGATGCTGCGCGAAGTGCTCCATAACCTCTTGCACCAGCTGTGCCAATTTTTCCGGTGATGGATGCGGTACGGAGGTGCGTAAAAATTGTACCCGTGGTGGCGGTGGTGGTGGGTCTTGTACATCAACTTTGTACCACCGAGATTGTCCGAAATGCTCCGTGACCTCTCGCATCAATTGTGTCAATTGTTCCGGCGAAAGTACAGGTGTGGAGGTTCGTGACAGTGGTGGCGATTGTGCACGCGGCGGTGGTGGTGGTGCCTGTGCTGGGGACGGTGCTGGGGACGGTGCTGGGGACAGTGCTGGGGACAGTGCTGGGGACGGTGCTGGGGACGGTGGTGGGGACGGTGCTGGGGACAGTGCTGATAAGATTGGAACTCCTGCATGTGCATAATCCTTTATTGTACTGAAGTCATGAGCAGCCGGTTCCATTGGTATTTCTGCACCTGCAGTCCCAAGAACAAGTCAATCGCGGTTGTTGATGCTGACAATACCCTTCCCCAGATCGGTATATAGATCTGTACACTTCCGGAGGTTGTGCTGATCGTCAGCACAATAGTAGCATAGTGGATGATCGACTTGCTGCGGTGGCTGCACTGGTTCTTGACACGGCAGTGCGGGCTCTTCATGGTTCGGTGGTACAGGCTCTTGACTGCGCAGTTGCACAGGCTCTGGAGGTGCGGGTTCAGGCTTCTGTGATAGTTGGGCTGGTATTTGATGGTTCGATGGAGCAGGCTCGCTTTGGGACGTTGTTGTGGAGTCAGACCGGTGTGGTTTAACGATATCTTGACGGTTCGGCTGCGAGGCCTGGACGGGCTCGGGCTGCATGTACCGGTGTTGATGGGCATGCTGCCCTTGTGGTGGTTCGATACAGATAATTCCCAGGTGCGCTGTAAATGGCTATGCACAAATGGTACCTTGCCTAGCTGCCTAAGTGTGAGCCGGAGGCGTGAAGCCGTGGGATCCATGGGTGCAGTGTGCGCAATGGGTACCATGGGAGTTGTCAAAATCATCGATGGAGCTGCCTGAGTCGTGGGAGACATGCGAGTTGTCCGATTCTCGGAAGTCATGGGAGCCGTGGGTGAACTGTGGGAGCCATGGGCACTGTCAAAGTCATCGGGGAAGCTGTGCCAGAGGAAGTAGGAGTCATAGGTGCCATGGATGCTGTGAGGGTAGTTGCAGTGATGGAAGCCGAGAGAGCCGAGGAAGCCGAGGGAGTACTGAAGGGAATCGAGGCTGAAGAAGAAAGAGCCGGAGAAGTTGTCAGAGTGCCAGAGGTTATCAGAGGTACAGGAGCCGTGGGAGCCAGAGAAGGTATCGGAGCCAGAAATATTGGAGAAGCTGGAGAAATTGTTGGAGCCGAAAAAGTAGCCGGAGTCATATCAGTAGCTGCGGGAGACTTGTGAGCCGTGGTGGCAATCGTGGGAGCCATTGGAGTCACCGAAGCCGTGGGAGCCGTGGGAGTGGTCGGAGTCATGGGAGCTGGAGAAGAAGGGAGAGCCGGAGAAGTTGTGAGAGCTGGCGAAGATGGCGGTGCAGTTGGTGCAGTCGAAGTCGTCGAGAGAGCGCCAGCAGGAGCAAGAAATTCGAACATGGCAAGGGCTTCGGCAGCGGAGATCTTTGCTGAAATCCAGTCTTTGAGCTTGCAGAAGTCGAACATACATGGCTCGAGAGGATGGATGCGCAGCTTGGATATCGCCTTCCTCCAGAGTGGCTTGGAAAGTACACGCAGCAGCATCTCCGTCCTCTCGTACTCACACATCATGCCGCGCTTGGTCACTACTTGACTAATATGGTCGTACGTACGGAGAAACAACTTCAAACTCTCAGTATCTTCTCGACCTCCGAACTCTGCACTGAGATTCTCCAAATATCGACGTGTGTAGACAAGGGCCCGGCTATCGGCATGCCGAAACGCGTCCAGCATCTCAGACTTGAGTGCAGCCCAATCACGATCGGTGTAGCCACGCATCATTATCACCTTATCACGGGTCAATTCTTGAGCACAGTAGTATGGAAACATGCCGATAATGCTGCTCTCAGTGATATCGGTGGTGGTAAAGGAGGCCAGGCTCTCGTAATCGTGCGGGAAAGTCGTCACCTCTGGCCTTCGAAAAATCGGCACACCCGAGCTATGCGGAAGGGGCATCTGGTTGCAGTGTTTGCCCGTGATTGCGAAGGCCTCCATAAATAGTCCTGCGAGATCCATGCTGCGGTTCGTGATGATGATGATGCCACTCGTGAAGTTCGTTATCGTGATGGCTTCCACTTCGTAACGTGTCGTATCGGATCTAAACTCACTTGCTGCTCCTCCCAACTGCGGTGTCGTCGCTCAGTTCGCCTATTAATCTCTTGCAACAAGCTTACTTTCCCGTGCTCGCATTCGGAAATGAGATCCGCCTTTGGGCTCAAAATGTGAGAGAGAACCTGTGAAACGGATTCTCGCACGGAAGTGACTAAAACGAGGCTGCAAAAGAGCGGCTTCGTTTCGAGGAGCGTTGGAAGGGAGTAGCCCTAGCAAGATGATGCTTGATTGGCTATGAAACTCTAAAACTAAGAAACAAAAGAGAGAAGAAGAAAAGAGATGGGATGATGATTGGGTGTGTGTCACGCGCGTCCATATAAAGTCTGAACCCCTGGCAATGGCGCGATGCAGAGCTTCAACAACCCTAGCCCAGCACGTATTCACTACTTTCATGGGTTTAGTGGTGGGATCAATTTTCGCACCACAACGTACAGAATTGGGTGCGGAGCGCAATGCGGAGTTGAATTCGGAGGAAAACCAGAAGAACATGGCAGCCTTTCGACAGTGCATTCATGACGCCTGGAAAGCTATTATCGATGCAGAAATAGCCGAATACATTGAAGATGGTTGCGATTTCAAATTTCCCAAGATCCATCCCATGGAGCACTTGCGAGAGCAGATACAATGATATGGATTGCTTAAACAGTGGTCAATAGAGATAGGAGATAGTTCTCACCAGAAGCAGATAAAGGACGGATTTAATGCCTCGAATAAAACCAGTGATTACTATACTCAGATAATCATCTACTACCTTTGGAGTGATACATTCGCAGTCAGACAGGCCAATCGCAACACATGCAATCGTAAACGAGCTACTCCACAGGTGACAACAGAAGTGGCGACAGACACAACCACCAGACATAGTTTATTGAGGTTCATATCTCCGCAGCAGCACAAAGGAAAGGAGAAAGTCAAGGACATTCAAGGCCACTTGAAAACAATCAGTGACGACGTCCTCCAAAATGGTCTATATGATGCCACCTGTCATTTTTTACACTCTAAGAAGTTCAACATCAATTCAGATGATCTCTTATGTAGCGCTGCCACAATTTACCATGGATTGGAGGTAGAATCATGCAACATGCATGGCGAGTGCATCATTCAGAAGCTCGGATATACTGGAAATAAACGATGGTATTCCGGGGCTGCACGCCATGACTGGGTATGGGTTCAAACATCGCTACATAAAGAGGGGCAGGAGCTGACTCACAAAGCACTGCAGGGATATTTACCGTACTGTATGCTTCGTCTATGCAAGTTGCGTGTCGTTTATTCGCGCGGCGAGAATACGTTTTGGCTAGCATAGGTTGAAGTGACGAAACCTGCCAACGGTGGAATACTGGAAAGTGCATTGCAGCTAGTGAGGGTAGTGAAAGTATCTTCTGGAGGTGCATATGCAGTTATTAGTGCAGGAAATATTGTGGGTGCGGCTCATGTAATTGCTGAGGAGCCCATTTCGTCAAAGTTGGAGAATAAAAGATGGACAGTCAATAGTCATATAGACCTAGTGACCTGGAACAATGTTTATTATATGCTGGAGGATGAGTTGAATACAGCCGCGAAAAGGGTATAAACGATGTTCAGAAGTGTAAATAGATTTAATAAACTTGTTTTTTTTGTTTTATTCATACTGTTCGACCAATCAGGTTGCCTAGGTCCAGCCAAGCCATGGACGTATGCAAAATAATTGTCTGACTCCATACCAGCACCACTCGGATGGTAACTTCTCCATGGAAAACAGCTCACGGCGAAACATTACTTTGGGATAGGTAGACGGTATGGTGATATATGAAGTGTACAGCATCATTATTACAATGCACAGGGCAGCATTGCCACCAAGCACCAAGCACCATGCAATTACAACGGCCAGACGAAAAACATAGTATATTTAGAGTCCCAGGGTACTGCGCAGATTCATATGCGACCATGTGAATACATAGCGCCCAGAGATGTTTTTGCAGTGCCTCACATCGTATCGTCGCAGGCTTGCATTGTACCCTGTGTACTGACGTTGCAGGCGCTTCAGGCGCACAACCTTCGTCTGGGCGCAGGGATTTTTTCCCAATGGATCAATAGTGGAGTGAGAATCAGTGAGTAGTATAAAAAGATTGAGTACAACAAGAATAAAATCAGGTTTTGAATGGAGGCTACAGTATGACAAGAACGAAATCAAGTTTCAAGTGAAGGCTAAAATACAATGACAGTGGAATCAGATTTTGAACGGAGGCTACAACATAATCTGAACGAAATCAAGTTTTGAATGAGGATAACGACAGAATTGTGCAAAAGCAGTGTACAAAGCAAGCATGCGTTCAGATGTATTATGGTACGAGTGAATCACTGTATATAAGCCAGGCGTTCGGTGGAGGATAAGTTTGTTTATTCTCTCATTCTCTCATCTATAAAAGAATCAATTAGCTTCGGCTGTCACTTTTTTTCATTCGGTGATTCTGGATCAAGTTTCTTGTGTACAGCCCTCACCATTTGAGCTACAGGCTATCATCGACTCTATAGCCCTCTGGCCTTCGATTTTTATAACCCCTAGAACCCTGGGCCCTGAATCCTCATGACCGAAGCCTTGAAATCTAGAAAAAAGAACCAATCTACAGTCGATTCTACCAGTTATATTTTTGTTTTCTGTGCTGTTATCCTTACCATTTAGGTTGCTATTACTGTCACCGCACTTGCAACATATTCTGCAAAGTTTTTAAATAAGCAACCAATTTTGAACACAGATTGGTTATCCAATCCTACTCAAGACATATCTGTTTATTATGCTTGTTGAACTTTCAAAAACCTATGAATCCAGTCATTTTTGGGAACCAGTGCCATATATAAATATACGAGTGAGGACAAAACGACCTCCAACTGAATGTATTTGTGTTATTGCTCAGAAGAAGGAGATTGAGATCTAGATTATCCAAACCCAACCATCTACTGAAACTGCGGAGCGATACAGGATTGGGCCATAATTTGTACCTGCAATTATGACATAGAGGAATTCGATACTTTTTTCGATTGCATTCAGGAAGACGACTGTATACTCTATTTACTTTGGATCATTGACCTTGAATCCCTTTTGCCTTGGTATATAGCCCAACAGCAAGCAAATATGCATTTTTTTTCGTGAAACAAGATCAACAACAATTTGCCACGAGGCATCAAGGTGCTGTGACCCAGAGTCTTGCTGCCAGTATGATATTCCTTGCGACAACAATTGCTAGATTTATTGGAAAATCAATGGACAGTGGGAACACATTTTTGACGGTTGCATTGAGGAGATAGGCTCGCTACCATGGTTAGGATTTAATATTGATAACTATCAACATCAATCATCTTTTGAAAACGCAAACACGCATGTCAGGCAGCAGCCAGAACAATGGTCCATAACACATTCACATCACAAGGGTGGACTAAGAAGCCATGTCCCAAATCATCATTATACACTTTACGACCCTGAACCAACAAGATGCTCTGAAAGCAGCCAACCAAATGAAGAACAACATCATTCAAATAGTGGAAGCACCTCCTTCCAACATCAAAAGTTAGGTCCATTGACCAAACGACCAAATCAAAACACAGAAAGAAATATCACTGGGTCAATGGCAGAAGGAAAAAACCTTCAAGCAAGCAAAAAAGACCCAGACCAAGAGCTGGCATTAAAACAACAAAAAGTGAAGGACTTAGAAGCAAGAGCAGCGCTCTGTACACACAGAGACTTGCAAACAAAGATCACAGATCTAGAGCAACGACTAGCAAGCAGAGTACCAGAAGGGGCTGCAAACCTCAGACAGAAATGAGAACAAACGGAGGAAGAATTAAGGAGCTGTGGAGTAGAAAGAAAAACATATTGAGACCAGGTCAGAAGAGTGCTTGCACTTGTGGGGAACAATAACGGAGGCACACCAAAAGTGAATGGAGTCCGCAAGGGACGCAATATTCTTTGATATTCAGGACCGGACAGGAAGGTACTTCGAGAATGGAAGCTCCAGCTGGTATTGAAGCTAAATGATGACCCACAACGATTCTATAATGAACAAGCCAAGATATATTACGCAGTCAACAGATTGGAAGGAATAGCTCTCCACCAGTTACAACCATACTGTGACAAAGTGACAGGAGACATCAAACTTGATTGCCTACAAACCTTACTCAACAAGTGGCAATTGGCTTTCGGAGACCAGGACATCCAAGCATCAGCAGAAAGACAGCTCGATAAGATATGACAAAGAAATCATGCGTTTTCCCTACACTTCATGGAATTCCAAAGATAGGGACCAGCTGTCAGCTGGAACAATGCCGCAAAACAAAATACCCTAAAAAGAGGCTTATCTGATGAACTGAAAGATTTCCTTCAACATACTGAGATACCAGAGAACATCGATCAATATGTCAAACTCTGCTCAAAATGTGATTAACAGATTCTGGCCCAAGCAGCCAAAAGAAGATCTGGAAGATGGACAGCAGTGTCAAAGATACATGAAACCCCGAACAATATCACATCTGCTCCACAGGCGGCCCCAGCAGGAATGGTGGCAGATTATCACTGTCCAACTCCTATAGGCCATTTGGCAGTCAAAGGGAAGAAAATTACTCCTGAAGAATGCTAGCTGTAAAGGGGAGGATGACGTTGTATGTACTGCAGAGATAGCAGGCACTTCATGGCATCATGTCCAAGGAAGTTGAAAGCAGTATCAGAACAGGTGGAAGTAAAACGATTTAGGAATTCAGGAGCAGAAAATGCAGTAGAGCAGGAAGTCAAATTGGGAAATATTCAAGCCAGTGCAATAAGGATGGCTATTGCACTGGAAACAAATCACCTTTATCTACAGTTGTTAAATCTTGTTTTGGAATTTTGCAGTTTTCAATTAGTAGTGCAGAAATTAAGGATATTTCAATGAAAAGCAAACATCATGTTGTGCAATATTCGCTGAAAATCGGGGACAGATGAATTGATTGACTTGCTTTATTCGCTGTGGAGCCATGGAAATAGCATTTGTGGATAAACATTCTGTTCGCCATCATGAGTTGGAAGAAAAGACAGTAGGAGAATCAAGAGAGTTAGATGTGATCAATGGAAGATCCATCGAATCGAGAACCTTCGCGACGATGGCCAAGTTGACTATACAAATACCATAACATCATGAGCAATGACCAGTATTTGTAACAATGTTAGGGCATTACCCAATGCTTGGATTGCCATAGTCACAACTCCACGATGTCACAGTCAAATGCCAGAGCCAAAGGATCGGCTTGGAAAGCAGTTACTGCCAACAGGACTGCCAACACCACTTGAGTGTATGGGCATGGGGCAATCATTTTGACACAATGGCAGATCTGGAGAAATCCAAATTAGATATCTGCACAGTAACCACCTCACCTGTTATGAGAGGAATTAACAAGGCAAAACTCAAGGTTTACGCTTTCATACTCTATGCGATCAACAAAGCACTAGAAATGAAGGATCTGCAAGAAAAGCCTCTCGAAGAAGTCATCTCTAAGGAGTACCAAGAGTTCCTACCCTGTTTCAGTAAAGTAATCACAGAAACACTTCCACCGCATCGACTTTACAATCATAAGATTGAGCTGGACGAAGGATTTACACCACCGTTTGAACTCATTTACAACTTGTCATCAGAAGAGTTACAGGTTCTCAAAGAATTGATTGAGACGAATATATCCAAAGGATTCATCCGATTGTCTTCATTGCCAGGTGGAGCTCTAGTACTCTTCGCTCCACACTCAGGGGGAGGTCTAAGACTCTGTGTCAATTACCGAGGTTCAAATGAGGGAATGATAAACAATCTGTACCCCCTACCATTGATCCAAGAAATCTTGCAAAGACTGTCGAAGGCCCGCTATTACATCAGATTAGACATCCACAATCCGTATAACATGATTAGAATTGCGGAAGGGGATTAGGGGACAATTATGTCCAGGAACCACTACGGACTTTTCGAATCCTTAGTTATACCCTTAGGACTCACCAACACACCAGTGTCTTTTCAAGAGTTCATCAACTACATACTACAACCCTTCCTGGAGATTTCATGCATGACCTTTGTGGACGACATTTTTATTTGCAGCAATGACCTAATGGAACCCAAAGAACACATCAGAGCAGTTATGACCTCACTCAATGAAGCTGGATTGTATCTAAAGGCAGAAAAATACCAGTTTCTCAAGAAAGAAGTCAAGTATTTAGGACTGATCGTAGGGGTCAACAGAATGAGAATAAATCCAAAAAAAGTTCAGTCAGTTGAAAAGTGGAAAGTACGAGGGAAACCAAATGAAGTCCGAGCTTTTTTAGGCTTTGTTAACTTCTATCGAAGGTTTATATGGAATTATATTTCAGTAGTGCAATGACTAACCAAACTTATGAAAAAGCTAGTATCCATTTGCTGTGGACCAGATCAAATAAGAGCTTTCGTGTAACTCAAAAGGGCCTTTAGCATGGCACCAGTGCTAGCCCACTTCAATTATGAATATGATATAGTCCTTGCAACATACACCATAAGTTGCGTATCCACATGCGTTCTCTCTCAGTACAATGATGAAAGAGTGATATACCCAATGGCCTTCTTCTTCAAATAACAATAGCCCGCCGAAGAAAATTACGAAATCTACAATCCAGAATTCGGTGTGATAGTTAAAAGCCTGGAACGATGGAAACCCGAATACAAATGTTCAGCACATTCGATTCAAATTCTTACCGATGCCAAAAACTGAGAATTCTTCTTGAAATCAAAACTATTATATCGAAGGCAGACCATATGGTCCAAGTTGCTGTCGAGGTTTAAATTCAAGATTGTTTACTGACCAGGCAAGCAAGGTCAAAAACCTGATGCGCTTACAAGAATGCCAGGAGACATTTCTCCCAACAGGGGGCAGAAAGAATCCAGCAAATCGTGCTAAAAATGGAAATCCTCAACCAGAAAGTACGAAAAGGGTCAATTTTGGCATTTGCAGAAATGTTCAACCTCGATAACAACACCGTAAGTCCCGAGGAGTTATGGAATTGGGTCAACAAGGGGAGCCAACAATGTCCTTACGACAGTAGCGAAGGGCTATGTACACATAAAAATCGATCACTGGAGATACACAAAATACAACAAGTACAACCAACACATAAGGAAAAGCTCGAGTGGATTCAAGGATGCCATGATTCTCCGGTCGCAGGACACCCAGAATGAGTAACAACCTACAACCTGCTAACCCAAAGCCAATCCTGGAATCAGATGAGGAAGGACATGGACCGCTACATATAAAACTGTCATACCTGGTAACGCTGCAAGGCAACCTACAGAAAGACTCATGGTTTGTTATGACTGTTAGATGTACCAGAGCAACCAAGGAAGGACTTGAGCATGGACTTTATAGTCAGACAACCAGAAAGCGAAGGATTCAATGGAGTATGGGTAGCGATTGATTGCCTAACAAAGATGCGACACCTGGTACCCTGTACTGACAAAATGGATGAAAAGAAGCTGGGAGAAATGTATGTCAAAGAAGTGTTTGGACTGGATGGACTGCCCGAAACAATTGTATTTGATCCAGGGCCGCAATTCGCCTCTGAATTTAGAAAGCACATCTGTGAAAGACTGGAAATCGAATGAAGGCTGTCAACCACATTTCATCCTCAGACCAACAGCCAAACTGAAAGAATGAATGCAATAATGGAACAGTGTCTCCGAGACTTTATTAATTTCCAGCAGGATGATTGGGTCCAGTGGTTACCATTGGCAGAATTCGCAGCTAACAATCATACCTTGGAAACGACCAATTGCTCCGTATTTTTTGATAACTATGGCTTCCACCCTCAAATGACTTTAGGACAACACTCAATCAAAGATCATAATGATATTCACGAAGTCAATCCCCAGCAGATGGCCTAATGGATGGAACAACTTTTTTGCAAACTCTGAGCTGAGATGAAAAGAGCCTAGGCTGTATACTCTGAACAGGCCAACAAGTCCCAATGAACTGGAGTTGAGCTGGCAACAGCAGATAATGTATGGCTAGACGCCAGAAACATATCAACTGCCACACCAAACGAGACGCTTGACTGGACACATATTGGACCATATGATATTATGGAGGTTGTCAGTCCATTAGCCTACAGAATTACGCTGCCAAGTCAACAATGCATTTACGATGTTCAACTGATATCCAGATCAGAGAAGGCTGCCCAGGGTCCTCTGATTAATAAAAAGCAAGAATGACCACAACCAGCAATGGTGGATGGAGAAGAGGAGTATGGAGTCGAGTAGATAGACAATTTCCAGCTGTTTTGGAGGCAGCTGCAGTATTTGGTACAATGGAGGGGCTATGACAACTGCGGCTGGGAGCCCGTGACAAACATAGATGGACTTAAGACTATTGTCGACTGTTATACAAAAAAACCTGGCAAGCCTGCATCGTGAACGTTGTAGGTACATGGCATGGGAGAGGGGGAGCTACTGTCACAGTTGTGCAGAGTGACAATTGATGATGGAGTGATAATAAGTGAGTAATATAAAAAGAATAAGCACCACAAGAATGAAATCAGGTTTTGAACAGAGGCTAAAGTATGACAAAAATACAATCAAGTTTCGAGTGCAGGCCAAACCACAACAAGAATGGAATCAGGTTTTGAAATAAGGCTAAAGTACAATAAGAACACATTCAAATTTCCAATCAGGGAAACGTCAGCTTCATCCATAAGCGGTGTACATAGAAAGCAGGAATTAGGATATATTATGGAACAAGTGAATCACTGTATAGAAGCCAGGCGTTCAGTGGCAGGTAAGTTTCTTTCTTCACTCATTTTCTCATCTATAATACAATCGATTAGCTTCGGCTTTCACGTTTTTCACACTTGGTGATTCTGGATCGAATCTCTTGTGTACAGCCTTTGTTTATTTTGCTACAAGCTATTCTCAACTCTTTCGCCCTCTGGCCTTCAGTTTTAATAACCCCTCAAACCCTGAGCCCTGAAACCTCGATATTGATGCCCTGAAACCTTGACAAAAACAAGATATAATATTTTTTTATTTTTCACTTTTGTTTCCTTTGTTTGATCATCAAACTCAATTTAATCTGTTCCGACTGTTTTAGTTCTTCAGCAAAATTGTACTTGCCCACCATCAATTGATAAAGGTTACTTAGTTAATCAAAATTACATATTTACCAAATTGTTTATATAACTTCCAGTTTTAACTATTTGAAACTCAAAATTCTAGAGATTATAAAACAATCCCCAAATCTATCTCTAAATCCATCCACAATACTTTAATTCTATTGAGGTCAAGTGACTGTATAGGCCACTGAATAGAATCAACTTTATTGAGTTGCCAGTATTTTTTCACATATTTTTTATGTCCAGGTACTTCATCTTCTACTATTTTAATCCAGACATATTTTTCACTACATCTATGCCATAATGAAACTAGATAATATTCCATAACAGTTCTAACATATGTTGCTAAATCCAACTTTGCCTTACCTGAAATAAATACCCAGTCAGACTTCATATTTCTACAGAAACCCCTCCCGACCATCCTGGTTTGATGTCTCTGTTCAAATAATTCATCTATACAGTCAGTATAATACTCCTCATTTGGTTTTTGAATAACCCATAGACAGTGTCCACAGCCTGTTATAGAAAAGAATGATTCGTCTGTCCATAAAATACATGTTCAATTCTCATATGCTCAGTATAAATATGCTTGACACCAAGCAATATATTTTGATTTGTTGTATTTGAGAATAATGAACTTCTTTCATGGTATATGCTTATGGTAATGTATAGACTCCATTATATTTTTCACTGTCCTTGTGGTTCAAGTGTATTCCTGTTCCAAACAAATTGCATTCCAGCTCATGCGATCGGTTTTTGCATTGTGTATTACAAAGGCTTCCAGTCATTGTTTCTTGGCATTATGAAAAATTGGTGGTCTACCACTCCATCTGTGATTTGAAGGTATACCATTTGCCTGTGGCCACTGTTAGATCTAGATCAAATCAGTTACCATTATATCTGCACTTTCTTTTGCTCTTACCTTCTGAACTGTTCTGCTATCAATATTTAACTTCTTTCCTATCTGTGTCCAACTCATCCCTACCTCATCGAATGTAATTACTTTGATCCTCTCATCGCGAGTAGTTTCGTGGTGCCTCACTGTGCCTGCTGGTGGCTGCTCTCGCTTGCCCTTCTGCTTCATTGCTGTGGTGCTGCTGGAGGTCAGAATATCAAAAAGGGGTACGGCTCTAAAATTAACCGACAGCGCCCGAAATACCCTTGTATCCGAGTACTTGTAACATGCTTGTCGTATATCCAATTGAAACAACCTCTACAATTCTGATAATGTACTGTTTGTACGAAATAGGTAAGCTTCCATGGTGAAATGGCATCATACTTGCCTTCCAAGCAAGTGGCTCGGGTTCGATTCCTGTTGGATGCACTGAAAGCACTTGAATCGTCTTAACATCGGATTATCTTTTTCTCTAGGATCCTTTTTACCCCCCAAAGGGTCTGGGCTAGTGACTTGGGTCTAGGTGGCAGAAACTGAGAGCTGGTGTAGTTGATCGCGCAACAGATAAACTCGGAGGTCGCGGATACTAAGTAAGCCCACATTGTGTTATTGCAACTGCACAATTTGTAGTCAGGAAGCACTGTATAGCTGTGGATGGGTGCGCTGCTGCTATCTCATAGGACGGGTGTTTACTGTTTTCATATATATCTGCCGCCCCACAATCTTCTTGAAGTCCTCTTTCTAACTTACTCACGGTCCCGGTAGGAACAGAAGGATTACGCGGTAGCTATGTGCGGACTGTCGTTGGTATCCATATCTTAACGTGCTTACAGTAGAGTAGCGTAGGAGAGCTCATAGCAATTGAATCTGTGTCTGGAATTCCAAACGGGTATGGTCTCAAGCTATTTCGTGAGTCGACATATAGTCTCAGGAACAACCGCAAAACCTAATGTAACCAAGTCTCTCCCCCTTAAAAATTCAGTGTTCTACCTCGTAGGTGTTGAGATTGGGGTAGATTTAATTTGGATATCCTGCTTCATCAATTATCACACCCTGCGGCATTGTCCGGTCGTTAAGTACTCGAAGATCTTACGGGAGTAAAAGTAAAACGGAAGTTCGAAAGTCAGAGCGAAGCGATGTAAAAGCAAAGTCTGATGGAATAATTGGCATGGAAAGGAGAGGAGTAGGAGGACCTTTTATAGTGATGGAGCGTGGGCCAAAATGCGGGTTGAAATTCCTAATCGGGGCACAGCATTGCTGTCTCATTTGTCGACAATGTGAGTGCCTACTTGAGCGATTAAGTCTCGGGCGGCGTCCGGGGACCCGAAACTATGTTCCTCGCTTTACTTCCTCTCGAGCTCCTCTGGTTGGGCGTATTGCTATCGAAGGATCCGCCAAAGACAAGGACAACTCACGACTAGGGCTCCTACCACGATATAGGTAGATCGAGGCCTCATACGCACTAGATACTGGGACTGCGGCGTGTACAAATGCCACAACCAGCAAAACTTCACAGATCTGCACTCGCACCAATAATATACTACCAAAGCCCCACAACTCTTCGAAATTCCAAGTTCACGAAATTTACCTCTTCATATGGCTTATGAAGATAACATAGTATAGCAAGGTGTCAAGAAAGATTCATACTCAGGACAGATGCAGAGAAGACTTGATAAAATATGCATTGTTCAATGAACATTCCAATGACAGTACTCTCTTGATAAACCCCAACTGCGTACCAGGGGATCTGAGGACTAGCGATGTTCATTGCTAATCTCTCAACCTCCTCTCGCACAACCCGAAGTCTGTTCCAGCAGCATCTAAACCCTTTCACAAACCCCAGCAGCCACCAACCAGTATCGCTAGAATCGACGTATGAATCTCCTTCTCTTGGTATTTCTTGATGAATTCTTGGTGCCTCGTCTCGGGTAACGCCTTTCAAAAAACACATTGGCCCTCAAAAAACAGCAAGGATGGAATATGTCTCGCAGCTTGATTGGCGGATGTTGCAGTGATATGGAAGGGGAGAACCGTGTGCTTTGACTATGATATAGAGAGAAGAGAGAAGGAGAAAGACTCGGCATATATACAAGAGAGTCCTCGGGTACATCTTCGGGAGTGCCGGTGCCACCCTTTGCCGCTCTTGCAATCGCCACCGGATATCCATGCAACAGCGGATGTTACTTTATGGTGGAGAGAAAGATGATTCGATTATCTAGAAGTGAAGGAGAGAATAGGAGAGAATCTACATATGTATGAGTCCGAGCGGAGAAGCTTGGACCAGCCCCAGAAGCAGTCATTAGGGTAGGGCTGCTCCCGCACCCACAAATGTCTATTTATAGTAACAGTGGATTTTAGAAACGGATGGTGCTTGTTCAACAACAACCATACCAGCAAAACCGTTTATCGAAAATAAGTAAACAACCACAACAGCTATCAACAAAAGGATACTTGCAATCAATTCCTAACCCCTGATTACCCCCTGTACAATAGAACATCTCTCCTTCAGAACCTTTATTGTTGTTGAGTAGAAAGTTGGGCTCTTTAACCCTCTTTTTCCCCCCCTGCAAAAGGGCCCCCACTGACTATCTACACTACCAATTCCCCTCCAATTGCCCTCAAACTTTGGGAGCATTGAGAGCACATATAGACAAGACTCAGGTTTTAATTTCAGACCAATATATTGACATTTGCGATAGTTATACAAAATCTTTGAAAGGTCACTTTTTCGCTTATACCCCACCTCTATCTCAGGGGAATCCACTCCAATTCACATACAGACCACTGCAATTGATTCAGCAGCCCCAGACGCTTTCAGAGCAAACTATTTATATTGGTCTACAAGCCCCAGACTGTCTGGGCCAAAAATCATTGATATAAAAAACACAATTTTAAAATTTCATCATTTCTTTCCAAGTTTTTATCTGTTTACAATGCCCTTGTGAACCCAGCTTGTATACATACCCCAGTGTACCCTGTGGAAAGATCAACTTGATCAGACAAGAATTGACTTTACAATTATTGATTTCCAGATTTTTTCATTTTCTTACTTTCCCTTTTTGAAACCTATTGGCCACTGGGGCCCAGGAGACCTTTCAGGATATAGATAACAACGTCCAGCTACTTTGCTGCCATTGACCCAATCAGTATTTTGGTGGATCCTTCAAAGTTAAGTTGCATTCCCTTTCTTCCAGTGGTTTTAAAGCAATATCACATACATCTGCAAAAATACATTTTGCTTGTTCAGGTTTCCGAGGTTTCTGCCGGGTTTCCAAGGTTTCTGAAATTGGCAGGTACTGTATTTACTCAGATGTTATTCTTGAAAGCTTGTTAACATTGCTGAAATAAGTGATTGACCCCTCTCATTGGTAAACTCTCTCTGACGATGGCAAGATCCACTCAATGTGAATAACATATATTGATGTTTCCATTCCTGGCTGAGAACAATTTTTCCCTGCCAATTTGGCACTTTGAGATATTTCTCAAACCTCTGAAGCCTTGATTTACCATCACCATTGCCCTAACAACCATTGATATCCCTCAAGCTTTATCTTACTCACTCCACCCTGTATTTGCACCATTGTCACCATCACCATCACCATCACCATCACCATCACCATCACCATCACCATCACCATCACCATCACCATCACCCCGACAACCATTCTTCCCCCTGAAGCCTTATCTTACTTGCTTCACCCTGTATTTCCACCATTGTTACCATCATCATCACCATCACCATCACCATCACCATCACCATCGCCCTGACAACTGCTCATACCCCTGAAGCCATATATTTCTTGCTTTATCCTGTATTTGCACCGTTGTCACCATCACCATCACCCTCACCCTCACCATTACTATCACCATCACCATTGCCATCACCCTGACAACCATTCATACCCCGGAACCCTGATTTTACTCACTCTACCCTGTATTTTCACCATTGTCACCATTATCACAATCACCATCCCAATCAACACCATCACAACTTACCATCATTATTTCTGAACTGTATTTTATATCCTCCTCCTCAGGTGCTGATGCCCAGCAAACTTCTGCCAATCCACTCCGATTCACTCATAATTATGCTCATTTGATTCCTCTTGCCTAGTACATCAAAACGGTACAAGTACGATGGGGTATGTCTATGAGCAACATTTGACTGGCTGCTCTACTTCTCCTTCTCCATCTTCTCCTCCTCCTCCTTCAGTGCTGACCCCTTTGAGGGTTTGCAGATCAACTCCAATTGACTCATGGGTATGCTCATTCGATTTGTCTTCCCGAGTTCATCAAGATAGTGGAAGCACAATAGAGTATGGCCACTATTGGCTCTTAACGGGCTGCGCTACTTCTCCTTCTGCTCTGCCTTCGCATCCTCCTCTGCCTCCAGTGTTGACCTTCATCGAATTTTTGCAGATGAACTCCATTTAACTTGTGGGTATGCCTAACCGATTTGTTTTGCTGCATAAATCACGATGGCAAAAGGACTATAGATTACATCCACTATTGGCTCTCGACTGGCTGCTCTACTTCCCCTCCTGTTCTGCCTGTGCCTACTCCAGTGCTGACCCACCTCGAACTTTTGCAGATCAACTCCAAATGACTTGTGGGTATGCTCAATTGAATCATCTCGCCAAATACATCAAGACTGTTGAAGCATGCTGGAGTACATCCACGATTGGCTCTTGACTGGCTGCACTACTTCTCCTCATCCTCCGCCTTTGCGTTCTCCTTCTCCTCCAGTGCTGAGTCTGTTCAATCATTTGCAGGACAACTTCGATGGACTCGTCGGTACGCTCATTCAATTAGTCTTGCTGAGTTCATTTAAAAGGTGAAAGCACGCTCTGGTACGTCGATCATTGACTCTTGACTGGCTGCTCTACTTCTCCTTCTTCTCCTTCTCCACCATCATTTTATCCTCCTGTGCCAACCTCCAATGAACATTTGCAGAACAACTTTGTTTCACTCATGGGTATGCTCAATCAATTTGTCTTGCAGAGTATATCAAGGCAGTGCCAGCATGCTGGGGTATCTCTTCAATTGACACTTGACTGGCTGCTCTACTTGTCCTTCTCCACCTTCGCCTGCACCTGTTCCTGCTCCTGCTCCTGCTTCTATTTTTCTTTACCCTTGCCACCAGTAGGGCTGTTGACATGATCTGGTACTCAAATCACTTGTTCGATCACAGAATTTCTTTTGTCAGATGGATGGATGGTGCAGTACTGAAAATAGAAATATGACACTAGTCATTGGTGTTAAAAGCTGGAACATAATTCAATGAGAACTCGTATACAAGTGTACTTTGGTTTGGAAATTGCAATTGTAACCTGAACAGAGTCAAAAATTGGGCTGAACCAAGTCAAATAAGTGGTAAAACAAGTAATTTGTGCTTTGCTTGCTGAGGTTTCGGAGGTTTCTGACGTTTGTAAAGTATTCATGAATGCTTCATGAACTGGTGCGGAAGTTAGCGCCAAGCGGCCCACTCTCATGAATACTTCATGAACTCGTTATGAATCCTTGACAAGCTGGGTGCTTGGGCGCACATCTTGACCAGAGTTTCTGAAACCTAAATTCAATCATTTGCTTGGTGAGCTCGCAAACCTCAGAGAGCTCTGCATTGCACTTTTAGTTTTTCTTTATGTAGTAGGTCTTTTGGAGGTTCTCCAGTCACTATGAGTATCTCTGTATCTGCTGTGAGGAGGCAAAGGCTGTAGTACAAGGCTCCAATATATTGCTAGGACAAAAGAGGGGAAGTTCTAACCCACCCAGGAAATAGGTACTACCAAGGCCACTTATATCAACATTCAAACGTTGGATTTATATCTATTTAAAAATTCCTAGAAAAATTTCAAATCTTTAATATATTCAGCACTCAGCCAACTCTGACTGGCGCCATATGTGTTCCCCTATACCACCACCACCCCCACTTGGCACTTCCAGTATTTATAGAATACACTTGTATTCAAATCCCAGTTCAGATCCACTTTCAGCAATCAATACCACAGCTGTATCACATACACCATATATCTAAAGAAGGGAAAAAAGGCAAGCAGGAAAGCTTTTGCTGACTGCAGGCCACCTCACTATACCCACCACTCAATGCCCTTCATATATATTCAAGTACTTATATGGCTATTGGTATTGTCCATTCCAAGACATCCTCTAAACAACTACAACGATCGTTTCCACCTGAACAACCAACCAACTCCAACCAGATCAGAACCTCTGATGATATAGATCTATATCCAGGAGATGTCCCAGAGAATACTGAGGCTGATAAGGAATGTTTCAACAATGATGATGATTTTGAAGATGAAGATTTTCAAGATCCTTCAACAAATCTACTGAATCAAAATAATGAAGATGAAGATAGAATTCATCAGGTATTCAATGCTATTCTTGAACCAATTGACGAGGATTGTCTTAAAACCAACAAACATTTTCCTGCCCGGAACCGAAAGCTGGCAACTTGCTTGGCTTCAATTAAAACCAAACATGAAACTATTCCCAATTCTATTGCAATCCTTGGACCACAAGTTCAATATCTTGTACAAATTCAAGCTTCAATAAAAGATGCACAACAAGCACCACCAAACCTACTAACTCCAGCTGTCCCAGAAGGGATATCCCCCAAACCCACCCTCTGGTCAGCAATTTGATAAACATGTGCAAAGAAGAATCCTCCAAAGCATATGAATAGATGTAACATGGATCCCTATCCACTTACAAACAAACAATGTATACTAGTCATTGCACAACACAATAATGAACCAGTCACTGCAGACCTAACACAATTTAAATTTGCAATCAACACCACTTTTGGACAATGCCAGGCAGACTGCTTGGCCAATATTGGCAATGACTCTGCAAACTACAAATACAGTTTGGTTCTATTGACTGCAGATGGCCACCCTGTTGAATTGGTACTAGCTCACAAGGCTGCTATTGAAAAAACAGTTTGTTCGGTCAATACAACAGCCCAGAGTCTCAAAAATCATGAAACTTGAATCTGAATAATTTATTTATATATTTATTTATTCATCATACAGCATGCAGCCCGCAGGCTATGGCCGGTGAGGTACAAAAGAAAAACGGTGAACAAGAACAACTAATGAAACTGAAGAAAGGAAAAACAAAGAACCTCTGGCTATGTAGCGCCGCTCTGCCGTCACCTGTCACCCCTTCTCAAGATACACAGAAATATCCAATACATCATAGCGGTCTGTGACACGCTGCACACAATTATGATATATCTGTCAATCTCATTCGGCTTGGTCCTGCATATCATGCAGGTTCTCCCCTTGGAGTTTACCCTCCTCCTCCCTTCCCTGTTCAACTTGAATCGTCCTCTCGACTCTCTGCTTCTCCTTCCTCCTCATCGTCATCCTCCCCATCATCTACTCCACTCTAACTCTGATGTTCCTTCACCATATCGTTGACAGTTCCCTGCCCTGCAATTCGGGTGTTACCCTGCCCAAGGTGTTCATCATTCCAGAATTGGCCCAGGTACCATGTTCGAGTAGCTATATGTGTGTCGTGCAGAAAATGTTTCAACGGTTGCATTGGTTTATCTGAATAAAGAAGATGCTTCCAGAGATAGCGAGGGTGTACCACTCCAATCTCCTTCAGCATTGTTTGTCTTCCACATTGGTATAAGGGGCATCTTGGAAGAAGATGTTTTGGTAACTGAGAACCTCTATAGCAACATGGGCAGTGAGGGGAATCAACAGAATTTGTTGGTATTTTGTATAGATAACTGCGGAAGTATCCATGTCTGGTGCGTAGTTGGGTGACAGTAGATGCAAACTGATGGTTGCCACTAGTGAAAATATTGTCCGGTTTCGTATGGAAAGTTCTGATATTGTGCTTTCCTTTTGCTGGATGCCTCATCCACCAGTCTCCCCATTCCTGAATTTTGGCTGCTTGGGTTACTCTCTTGAGGTAAGATAAGGAGGTGTTATAGTAGGTAGGTGGATTTTCAAAAGTTGACTTTTTTGCCAACTTATCAGCAAGCTCATTTCCAGGTACATCTGTGTGGCCAGAAACCCATTGTACTGTGATCGTAGTTTTGAGTGCATAGAGGTTATTGGTGATATTGCACAGTGCCAGGGAAGTGGACTGTCCAGGGGCAGGTTTGAAGGATTGAGATGTCGTATGGCAGCTTGATTGTCTGTAAAAATCCATATATGTCTTTTGGTGATGTTATTACGTTGACAAATCTGAAAGCATTTCTGTGCAGTGTTCAGAATACCAAGTAATTTGGCGTCATAAACTTCCTGTTGATGGCACATTGGATAGATCGCTTTAATGACTTCTTCTCCAGTCATTTCCACTACAGTTCCTGCCCCAATGTTTTGTTCAACATAGATCTATCTGTATAACAAACAATATTGCAGTCATCTTGTTTAACATTGCATACTGTGCTTCATGGGCTTTGGCTTCCTCTTCTTTTGAGCGGGGATCAATTGTGTTTTGACTCTGCTTTCAATCCATGGTGGACAGGCTGTGTTTGAGTAGGTTTCAATCTCCGAGCTGTTAGAAATCCATGGACTGAGGGTCGATAAGGTTTGGATAAAATGTATTTCAAATTTGTGGTTATTTTGTTGCATACTGTCCCATGAAATCCAGGGCCCAGTTGTATTACTAGACTCTGGGTTTCATGAAATGGAGGGATAGTCAATAGACAATGTTATCGGATTGGAGCATTTCAGGAAATGTAAGTATTCGAATGGCATATTTTCGTCGCATGTGATCAAGTTGTACAGCCACTGGTGGCAGCGCTGATTCATGTGTAGGGCTATTGTTGGTGATGTGTGAATGCTCCAAGGATACACTGAAGGGCCATATTTTGAACTGTTTCAAATTTCTGTTAATATGCTGCTTGCCGCATCCACCAAACTTCTGCTTCAAAGTCACAAACAGGTACAACACACGCATTGTATAGCTGGGGACTGTACTGGGGGTTAGTCCTGATTCTGTATTGGCTAGTGATTTGAGAGCTCCAAGGGCTCATTTGCCACTGGCGGCTTTCAGCTTAATATGGTGTTTGAAGTTGATTTTTCTGTCAAACCAAATACCAATCCACCTTACCACATCTGGGCCAATGCCTTTGTGCCGGGGGAAATTGGATAAGATAATCTTTTCGTCATCAAAGGTATCACCTTTTCGTTTATTGTGGGAGTGCCTCATCCCCGACTTTGAGTCATCAAATCGTATTGTATTGTTTTCTGGCCGTTTGAAAGCTGTCCATGCAGCAGTCTCGAGGCATCTTGCATTAAATGCTTTTGATTTGCTTCAAATAACAATTGCAACATCGTCAATGTAGCTTGAAGTCTAGGAGCTGGGGTAATGGATTGTAAGTTGGTAGAAGAGAGGACTGAGATAGAGGAGGAAGTGAATTGAGGATGCAGGCAATCCCTGAGGGATTCCTGTCTGGACAAGACTGAGGTCTTTCTTTCGTCCATCAAATGGCAAAGCTGAACGGTCGGAAAAAAAGTGGTCCACCCATGATTGAATTACAGTTGGATAGCCCAGTTGTCGTAGAGTTTGGAGGAGACGGTCCTTGGATACATTGTTGAATGCGCCACTGACATCCATAAAGAGAGCAGAAGTGATTTCCTTTGCATGATTTACTTGTTCAATTTCATGTGTAAGTGCCATTGCAGCATCCATACCAGAACGTTGTCTTCGTCCTTCTATTTGATCTTTGTATAGCAGGTTGTATCTGAATGATGGTTCTTTCTATCAACATTAATATGTTTCCTGAATATGACAAAGAAATAAAACTCTAGAAAGAAGATATTGAAATAAACAATAATTATATCAAACTTACCACCCTGTTATGATCTCTTAGAAAGCTAGAAACTCAATCACACAAAAATGCAACCCCAGTAGTTATTGCAGTTTGCACCAAATGTAAAGAAAAACTTATATTAGACCATGGAGTTTATATAGACAGCGAGACCTGCAATGCTGACTGATATGTAGTATTCTGACCAATATATCAATATACATACTGGTAATCATTCGAACATTCCTACCTACAATTCAAACAATCCGCTATATGCAACATAGATGCAAAACCTCATACCACCACTCCCGCTTATGTGGATCATGTTCCAGCAATGGCAAACAGTGTAACTACGATTTCAATTAATGCATCAACAGCAAAGGAAATTACTAAGTCCATGATGTGAAATGTCTAACAATTATTGCCATCCATGTTGAGGTACAAGCCAAGATTATAAATATTCACCCATCCATCATCCATACCTAAATTACCTTTGTATTCCTCAACCAAAATTTGAAATATACAGCATAATTGCAACCATTCCCCCTTAGTTATCAATACCTTTTTTGACTTTGCAGTTGGAATGGCCAATTGTCTTTTACTCCATGAACCTGGATTCAATTCAGATGATATATTTATCAAAACACACCCTGGATTTCAGCTACTGATACCACCTAAAAACCTAAGAAAATATAAAGGGACAATTGCCTGTGTGGCCAAAAACAACCCTAATATGCAATGCTCTCCATGTACCAATATTAGCCAGGATGCAGATATTCAAGCCCTTGAAATATCAACTTCTTCAATTGCACCAATCACAGTTTTCAATATTTAAAATAAACATAAATGCTTATCCAACCTCAATACTATTCCAAAAAGCTTAACCAAAATCTCATTACCTGAACAATATATTATTGTTTTTAATATAAATATCCATCATACATGGTAGAATAAAAAAATCACCATATTCAAACACACAGACAAAATTTTTCAAATCATTGAAATCAGCAACTTTTCCAACCTGAATGGACCAGACACTACAATATACTAATTCCAAACTGGGAAAAGTATTTGTATTGTTGAGATTTTTTTTACATTACAAGCTATCGATAACATATATACAAATTCAACAGTGGATGATGACACTTTAACTGCCTCAGACCATGAAACACTGGTATTTCATATTGTGGCAGAATTTACACTAGTTATACACAACTTCAACATGATCTGATACAATTTGAATCAAGCAGACTGATACATATTCTCCAGAACCCTCAATACATTCTTTCATACCTCATAAATGGTCGGGCAATAACTGTGTAATTAGTCATGTGAATTACGCCTTGACCAATTGGCCTCACTGGAATGAGATATGATTCTTGATACAGTCAAAGAATCTACCCCTGCCCCGCACCTTATCATACATTCCAAATGTTGATGGATACTGCAGCCCAAAATGTCTTATACAATTATAAACACAACCCGAAAGCAGTAGAAGGAAACTTGCCTTGACCATAATCATTTCAGGTCCAAAGCTGTTCAGAAGCAATTCCTGCGTAATATCTTCACCTCCAAAACATCATTATAGATTGAATTTTAGCACACGCACTAGGTACTGAAATAGTTACTGTTATCTATTGTATTCAATAAAGGACAACCCAGAGAATACCACCCCCGTCATTTGCTAACATAGCAGCTGTAACATTTGAAGAAAAGATATCACTTTTCTGATTCGCAATATTCACTCCCCTGTCGGTGATACCTCTCCTGGCTGGTGTCACCAATTGACAAATACTGTAATATGTCATATCTACCCCTACAGAAATCAAACAAGCAATATTTACATCTACCTTGCACAAAGCCCCCAGACCTGATGGAATTCCATTTCACTGCCTCTGCCATACCTACTTAGCAGCCACTAAACAATTCAATTGTCTGTTTGCATTACTTGAAACCACAGAATGCCACCCCACCACCTGGTGTCAAGCAACCACTGTAATTATTTCCAAACCAGAATAACCTGATTGTTTATTACCTTAGGCCTATCGACCTGTCACCATTCTCAATTGCCTTGGAATGATTCTTGCCAAGTTGATAGCCAATTGACTTGAATATCTGGCTGAAAAATACAATCTACTATACAAAGATCAAATAGGGGGACTGGAACTACATTCTGCTATTGATACTGTCATTGAATCTATACATAAAATTGAACAGGCAGAACAAGAATGAATATCACCACCACCCGTTTTATGAATGGATGTGGTATATTTAACAATGTATTCAAAGATAGCCTCCTTCAAACCCTGCAACAACTTGGCTACCCAATACCAATTCAATTATGGGTGGAAAAGCTCTTATTCAATTGCACAACAGTAGTGGGATTTGATGGAATGATGGAAGACCTCGGTTCTGTCACAACAGAAATCTCTCAAGGATCACCTGCATCACCAATTCTGTTTCTCCTGCCTCACTGTTCTTTCTTTTATCAACTCACAATATAATACTCCGGCTTCTGAACCCCAAGTTATATCGACAATATTGCCATTGCGATTCGAAGCAAATAAGAAGCCTATCATGCACTTTGCCTGGAAGAAGCTGTAAGAACAGCTTTCACATTGGCAGAAAACAATGCAGCACAATTTGATGACTCAAAGTCAGGGATCATGCATTTTCACAATAAACGCAATGGTGATACCACAAATAACAAAATGATTACCATTTTCAATGGTTCATCCATTTTGCCTGGCACAAAGGGCGTCAGCCCTAATATGGTAAGGCAGATTGGTATTTGGTTTGACAGAAAAATCAACTTCAAACACCATATTATGCTGAAGGCCACAAGTGGTAAAAGAGCCCTCCAAGCCCTCAAATTACTAGCCAATACCAAATCTGGGCAAACTCCTTGTGCAGTTTGCCAACTATACAATGTATGTCTTATACCAGTTTGCAACTTCAGGACTGAAGTGTGGTGGAAGGTACAAGCAACATATCAACAGAAGTTTTAGAAAGTTCAGAATATGATTCTTTATTGTATCCTGGGAGCCTTTCACATATCACTGACAACAGCCATATACAACAAATCGGCCCTCCCCATGGTAGCTGTACAAGATAATCACATACAAAGAAAAAATACAATTCAAATATTCACATTTCCTGGAATACATCCAATTCAACAACATTGTGTATCAAGGTTCTCTCTATTCTATGAATCTTCTGAGTCTAGTAACACAAATAGATATTGGATTCCATAGAACAGTATGCAACAAAATAACTGCCAATTTGAAACATTTCTAATCCAAATATTATTTACCCTTAGTCCATGCATCTCAAACAGCTCCAAGATTGAAACCTACTCTGTCCACCATGGATTGAAAATACAGTCAAAACAAATATTCATCTCTACTGACAAGAAGACAAAGCCGAAGCCCATGAGGCACAGTAAACAATATTGAAAAAAGATAATATAATAGTAATTGTAATACAGATGGATCAATATTGAAGAAAAATATTGGGACAGGAACTGTTGTGGAAGCAACAGGAGAAGTAGTCATGCATGAAATCTATCCAATGGGCCATCAACCAGAAGTTTGTGATATCAAATTACTTAGAATACTTAAAGTAGAACAGAAATGCTTTCCAATGTTTCAATATAATAACCTGATCAAAAGATACATATGGATTTTCACAGACAATCAAGCTGCCATACAATGTCTCAATACTTTCGAATCTAGCCCTGGACAGTTCACTTCCCTGGTACTATTCAATATCTCCAACAATCTCAATCTACTCAAGACTCTGATTTCAATACAATTGGTTCCTGACTATACAAATATACCAGGAAACAAAATTGCTAACAAGTTGGCAAAATGGCCACTCTCGAAAAACCATCTATCTTCTATTATACCTCTCTATCCTACCTCAAGAGGGTAACCTGACCAGCTAAAATACCAAAATAGTATTACAGGGGTGCTCCTGCGTGAGTGGATGCTGACCGCTATCCATGTACTCGTTGTTGATATAGTCTAAGCTTGATGACCAGGATGTAGTGGAAGAGATGAATCTCGATAGTGGTTTGACCTATTGGTTGATGTACGTGGATGTTCACAGGTATTTGCAGAGCACGACCGCTACCTTGGAAGTCGTAGGAGACTTGCAGGTAATCTTCGGAAGACTCGTCAAAAAGAACTTGCAAGGGTAACTCGCCTGTGTCTAGATAGTGGTGGTACTCATCCACAAGATTCTGATTTAGGAGGAAGGATATTAGGACGGCATAAGGAGTTTGGGTTTGACAATAGTGGTGAAGATAATAGGCATTATAGATATGAATGTCTTCACGAATGTATTGGGACATATGTAATAGATATTCTTAAGGTAAAAAACTTAATAATATTTCAGGTGGTTTTCCGCTGTTGTGTTCTGACTGTGGATTGCTGCTAGAGCTTGATCGTTTTGTTCAACTCGAAGGTTTATGTGGTCTTTTATAGGTGTGTTTTTGTGTCAGAGGTATATCAGTGAGGCATAATAGAACTTCTCTGTAATCTATGATATGTGTGTATAGTACTATCTCAGCAACACTGAATCCACTGAAGTGGGTATTTGCATAATGACCGATCGTTGCAACAGAGCTGATCTCCGTAGTTAGTTGCACAGAGTTCCATTTGACAATGCATGATTGCGTAAGCCTCCACCAGATATAACAAAAGTGATTCTTCATTCATGGTGACGTTGCTGATGCACATATCGGACCGTAAATTGGTATTAGTTATCTTTCGTCATTATGTGTGGATATGTGATCAAAGATTTAATGTACTGCCAACCCATACTTTGCCAGGTAGCTAGTGTCGTCATGTCTTATCTGTGTTCCCTGTAGAGGGTGCACTCCCTCAGTTATTGCATAGCAAACGCAACAGAGCTGGTGTTCAACAGTGTAGATCCAAACAGTTATCTTTTAGGTAGAATGAACTACCTGGACACAGATAGTTTATCTCCGTCGAATATTTCACCCGAGAGATAGCAAAGTCTCGTATAGTAAGAAATTGTTGTTCGTCCAACTATCTCGGGAGGCTGCGTACAGTCCCAGGTATAGTTTTTATCACAGTATTAGTTTGATATGAAGTAACACTAGTCTGATCGATATTGGGCAGCTGACTCTAAGATCCCTGCAAGGCGGTTACTTTGCTTCGGAAGTATGG
>WHVE01000460.1:0-107598 GCA_015178995.1 Trichophaea hybrida | reverse complement strand
TCTTTTTCTGTACTTTGCGTACCTGCCTCTCTAGAGATGAACTCCGGACATCTTGATAAGGCGTCTGCTTTCCCATTTGCTGAACCTTTTCTGTATACAATCTTGAAATTATACTCTTGTATACTTCTGCCCATCTGGCTTGCTTCGATTGTTGATTGGTTTCTTTAAGTACTGTAGATTCATATGGTCAGAGAAGACGATAGTCGTATGTGTCGCTCCTTGGAGGTAGCATCGCCATATTTTGAAAGCGTATACTATGGCAAGCATTTCTTTGTCGTATATTTGATAGTTGATTTCGGCGGGTGAGAATTTCTTGGAGATAAAGGCGACTGGGTGCATTTTGCGTCTTCAAACTTCTGCGATAAAACTGCTCCCATGGCGAAGTCTGAGGCGTCCGTCTCGACTATCGCTGGTCGATCTTCTTCGTAATGCCGAAGGATTGGGGTATTTTCTGCTGCAAACAATATGCATATTTTGTAGTATGCCGCTTTTTGTGAGTCTCCGAATGTGAAATTTTTTCCGTCTCCTTTCAACGTATCTGTTATTGGCGCCACGATTCCAGCGTATCCTTTTATGAATCTTCGATAAAAATTCCAAATCCTAAAATGATTTGGACTTCTTTCTGTGTTTTCGGTATTGGCCATTTAGTTATTGCTTCGCTTCTGCTTGGGGCCATTTTCAATCCTTTCCGCTAACTAGAAATCCCAGGAATTCAACTTCTTGTTGATCAAATTCGCATTTATCGATTTCCACCACTAACTCATTATCCTGAAGGACCTGGAGTATTTTCCCTACATACTCATGGTGTTCTTCTCGAGTTCCTTTGGTTGCTATCATAACGTCGTCGATATAGCATACCGTGACATTATCGTGATGTCCTAGAAAAGGTTGTAGAATTCCGTTCATCCATCTTTGGAAAGTAGCAGGTGCGTTTGTTAACCCAAACGGCATTACCATATATTCGTAGGATCCAAACTTGGTTCTAAAAGCTGTTTTCCATTCGTGTCCTTTTGCCATTCGTACCAGGTGGTATCCGGATTTCATATCCAACTTCGTGATCCACTTGGCTCTTTCATTCGATTTTGTAGTTCATCCATTAAAGGTAGCGCGGTTTTGTCTTTGATTGTAAGATCATTTAGTCGTCTGTAATCTACGCAAAGACGTAATCCTCGACCATTTGGTTTTGGTACAAATAAAATTGGGCTTCCTGCCTGTCCCTGAGATGGTTGAATTTTTCCTTCTCTTATCATTTTATCGATGTATTCTCGTAGTAACTTTTCTTCTTCTCTTGATAATTGGTATATTGGTCCAACCTTGACCTGATCATCCGATGTTTTGAGGTTGATTTCGTGGTCGTGAGGGCCATGATTCGGTAATTTCTCGGATTCCTGAGGGTCAAAAGTAACAACCATTTATGATATTGAGGTGGTAACTTCTCTGCTAATTGAGCTGTGTTACTGAATACGACTGATCCGATGTTTATTGCGTCGCTTCGAAAAACTATTCGATCATCGTACGTGATGTTCCAGTCTGGGTTTTTCTTTCCATGATTGTAACATTTGTTTCCACACTCCGTGAAATGTAGGTGACCATATGACGTTCCTTGTGCTTTATGTTTTTCCAAGTACCATGCTGGTATTAATACATCGTATTCTTTTTGCATTGGTGCTACTTCGAACGTTTCGAGTGATCGGTGGTTTCCGAAGGCTAACCCTAGCGGGATGGTATACATACCCGGTAGCTTTACCTTGTTTCCTCCAAAGTCATTTGCTCTGACCGAGTTTTTCCTTCTCACCACTGGCACTTTAAACACTTTTGCACATTGCGGTGATATTGTGAAGGATGTAGATCCTAGATCTAACATTGCTCGTACTGTGAATTGTTTGCTGTTTCCAGTTCCATTGTCGTAATCTATAAAGAACTTATAGATTGGTCTTTTTCCGATGCGTGTTTGTGGGATTTTGTGTAGTTTTTGACTTGTAAAACACAAAGTCGTTTGATGTATTTTGTCGCTTGATTGAGTTTCCTTCCTCCATGGGAGATTGTTTGCATTTTGTAGCCATCCTTTCGTCAATGACTGGGCTGTAGCAGGTCCTTGAATTCTGTTTTTTAGTTAGTTTGAGGGGTATACTTACTTATTGCGCAACTACCGTCCAGCGGTTTCATCCCTTCCGGAATCCTCAAGGTTGCGACCGGTATCTATATAAGGCTTTCTCCCGCCTAATTGCCAAAATCCTCCATGTGATCATATTTAACAAACTGTTCTATTATCTCCTTACTCCGAGATGTCTTCAGTTTGATTCCACCAATCATCTGCAATATCCTCACTGCTATCCTGTGTTATCTCGTCTCCCTCGGATGTTTGTACTTGCCCTTCTTTTTCCTTATCACTCTCAATTTCGTAATCGTCAATTGGGGCAGCTTCCAATTGATCAAAACCTTCTACTGTCAATTTTGATAGCCTTTGGGAAAGTCCGCCGTTCCGCTGGTGACTTTTACTGCTTGGAAGCACTTCATTGTTCCGTGTGCTCCTTTTCGCCCCAAAGGCCATGCACACCGTATGCATTCCTTTGCCACCCTCCTTTTTTTTCTTCTTCCGGTGGCACTCCTTGAATCATTTGTGCGTAGGTTTTTCTATCTGCACTTTTGAATGCTCGAGGTACTGATCCTTTTTGATTTGCTGGTGTATATGTCATTTGTTTCTTGAAACGAGAGTTTTTTCTAAACGGTGTTTTTTGAAATGACCCTGTTTCCGAGATTCGTCCTGACGCTTTGGGCGTCTTTTTAATTATTCCGAAATTTTTTGCCGTGGCTTACCATATCTCCACATTCTTTCCAGCATTGAGGATGATTTCCCTCAATTCTGCGTCTGTCTTGTCTGCTGGATTAACTGTTGAGAGTTGTTTAAATACTTGTGCTGGAAGTTGTGACATGAGCATGGTTTGATAGGCCACTCCAGTTATTCCGGCTTTCACGTTCAGGGTGTCGTATTCCGTAATCATATCCTGGATATTTCCTTCATATCTTACTTCCATAATTGGCTTGTACGCTGCTTCCTGTTGAAATTGATTATGGAATCTAGTGTGTATTGCGGCTCGGTAATCCATCCAACTTCTTTCGTGTTTTCCGGTGGATGCTTCTTTTTCCCATTGCATATGCCATGCTAGGGCATGTCTTTCTAGGCGTCCTCTGCAATATGAAAAGTCCACAAGCAAGATAAACACATGTGTCTCCAGTAAGATTAAATGACCAATCTATTTTTGAAATTCCTTGCTGATTTAAAAACATTGCAAGACATGTTGCAAATACGATGACAATAATAGCAACCAAAACGGTGACAATAATGGCACATAAAACAAGAATATAACCGGTAGAATTGATTTTAGACTTGTTCTTCTGTCGAGGGTCCAGGGCTCAGTATTGAGGGTTCAGGGCCTGAGGTTCTAGGGGTTATAAACACCGGAAGCCGGATCGTTGAGGAATGTAGGAGTAGCCCATAGCTACAAAACGAGGACTGTATGCAAGAGACTCGATCCAGAATCACCGAGTGTGAAAGAAGTGAAAGCTGAAGCTAATTGATTGTTTTATAGACAAGAGAACGAGTGAAGAAAGAAACTTGTCCTCTGCCAAATGCCTGATTTATATACAATAATTCACTCATTCTATGATACCTCCGAATTCCTGCTATCGTTGTACATCGCTTTGCACGATTCCATCATTTTCTGTTTGAAACCTGATTTCATGCTCGTCGTGTTTTAGCCTCCGTTCGAAACCTGATTTCATTCTGGTCGTGCTTCAGCCTCAGTTCGAAACCTGATTTCATGCTCGTCGTGCTTTACCCTCCATTCGAAACCTGATTTCGTTCTCATCGTGCTTTAGCCTCCGTTCGAAACCTGATTTCATTCTTGTTGGGCTTATTCATTTATATTAATAACCGATCATCACTCCACCATCGATTGTCACTCAGCACAACCTTGACAATTTCGTTTGACCATCTGTTTGTAGGTAAGATACGGTTGAGAGTCTTTGTTTGATTCTGAACCTTGTACAAACATTTCTCCAGAATTCCGAGGCAAATTCAGGTTCTCTGCCTAACACGATGGTATCTGGTAAACAATACAATTTGAACACTTCTCATATAAACATTTCACCTAACATCCTTCCGTCTGTATCATCTCTACACAGAACCAAATGTTTCATCTTTCACAACCAATTAACTACTACCCATATGGGGTTGTATCTCTGGTTTTCAGATAGTCCCACCATGATATCCATACTCAAATCTTTTCATGGTTGCTGTGGTATCTCTTGTGGTTCAAGCCATGGGTGAATTGTTTGATGTGTTGCCTTGCATGTTGACATACGTGCCAGTTTCGTACATATCTATCCATGTCTGATCTCATACCTTGCTATTGGTTATTCCTGGCCTAGGGAATAGGTAGGGTTGATCTGTGATGTATGTTTCCATGCACATCCACCAGGTGTCGAAATCTTCGGAACTTTTTCCTGCGAACTTGGGTGAATCTGTTATTTTAATTCTTGAATCCCTTGGTCTGTTGTTTTGCCTTGTTCTAGACCGTGATCTGGACCTTCTTGTTCTGGACCGTCTGGTTGGGGATCTGGTCCTTCTAGATCTAGGTCGTTCAGATGGTCCTGGTGGAGACAGAGGTGGTGGCGGATCTCCTCCTGTTCCCCTGTTTCAACTTGGTCCTGGTTCAGGTTCAGGTTCTGATTCTGGTTCAGGCATTCCGGCATCGGTTCCAGATCCTCCCCGAAGGCCGGGTCTTGGGGCTATATCTGAATCTGTTATTGGAGAAATGCTTCTGTTTCTTTCCTCCGTTCTGTGTCTCCATTCCTGGACTTGTTCGGTTCTTCCTCGTCTACCTGGTGTTGTATTAGACACTTTTGCTCTTTCCACCGCTTCTGTTAGGCCTGTGGTTTGCTCCGCATCCTCCTCAATCCTGTCCGTGATTTTCCGTAAGTCGTGGTAGTCGGGTACATTCTGCTTTGTATGGGCTTCCAGGTTTGTTATTCTTTTATGTATTGCGGTGTAGGATACTGATAGCGAGGCTTGCTTAACCCTTAGTTGTGCTTGCTCTTTTTCACAACTTTCTATTTTTCTTTCGAGTCTTCTAAACTCGTCTGTTGCTCCAGCAATGATTTGTTGTGATTGGTCCTGGATGACATCGATTCCTGTTCTTGTTTCTTGCAGTACACATTCAAGTATCCTGATTTGCTGTTCGTGTCTTTCCAGTACTTGAGCTCCGATGGCTCTGGTGGTTTCTACTTGCTGAGCGAAGATGTCGCAGTCTTTCTGAACATCGTCGAATTCGACTTCTATCACTACGCTCTCGCTGTTGCAGCATTTGATTGGATTCTGCATTTCTTGATCGAGTCGTGATACTCATGCTTGTACACTGTCGATCATTTCGGTGTCCTCGTCCTGCACTATCTGTTGGTACTTCTGCCGTGATTGTTGTTAGTGCTCTTGTAGTTTCTTGACCCATTCTGGTAGATGCTTGGGTGCTGCCGAGGTTGGTTTGGAAATTGCTGTGGATACAGGTGCTAACCGGTCCGCTCCAAAGGTGAGTCTGCGTCTGGGTGTCGACATTTTGAGTATTCGAGGATGTTGTGACACTTGCTCTGGCTAGTGCGTAAAGAGCTATTCGTTGGACGTGACGGCAACGTAAACACTGATTGTTGCAATATTTTGGGCAGTGTTGTGGGCAACAAGGTATGTTTTCGTTGTTTCCTGTTATGTCGAATATTTTTGCGGCGCAGCAAGCTTTTTCTTCGCACAGCACACAGTTCATGAACGTATTTCGGATAACGTCCGAAATATTATACTGTTAGGGGGATACTGCAGCTAGATGTGACTTATCGATATTGTTGTACCGACTTGTGGTAAAGACGTATCTTGAAAATGATAATCCAACTAAAGATATGGAACTCAATTGTGATGCGTTTACGTCGTTGTACGGTATGTATAAATACGGGCATCTATTGCAGTATGGCCCTGTTCAAAAGTCGTAACTGTCTTGGAGGTAATCTTCTGATGACTCATCGAAGGCGACTTGGGAAGGAAGTTCACCGGTATGGAAATAATGGTAGTATTCTACCCAAAGGTTATTACGAACAAGGTATCGTGCGAGGTGTTCATATTTGGCTCGAGTGTTCGCTTGGGTGTGCAAGATGCGAGCGAAGAGAATCTTCTGATCGTCTGTAATAGACATAAAAGTTATGGTGAATATTTTTAAGGTAATTGACTTAATAATATTTCAGGTGGTTTTTCTGCTGTTGTGTTCTGACTGTGGTTTGTTCGGCTGTTGCTTGACTCGTTGTGTTTAAACTTGTGGGTTTAAGGTGGTCTTTTATAGGTGAGTATTTCCGCGTCAAACCATCCTGCTAAGGGGTGACGGTACTTCTCTGTAATCTATGATGTGTGTGTATAGTACTATCTCAATAACACTCAGTCCACCGTAGTGGGTATTCACATAATATCCGATCGTTGCTTCAGAGCCGATCTCGGTAGTTAGCTGTGGAGAGTTCCGTTTGACAACGTGTGGGTGCATAAGCCCCCTCCAGCACTCCCAAAGGTTATCCTGCATTTTTGATGACGTTGCTGACGCACATATCAGACCATTTTTTCGTATTAGTTATCTTTCTTCGTATTGAGTGGAATAGTGATCAATGATTTAATGAGCTACCTACCCATACATTGCCACGTACCTAGTGTCATCGGGTCTTATCCGCGTTCCCCGAAGGGGGTGCCCTCTGTCAGTTATCGCATTGCAAACGCGGCAGAGCTGGGTTTCGACAGTCTAGATGCAAGCACTTATCTTTTATGTAGAGTTAACTACCGGGGCGCAGTTAGCTTATCTCCTTTGCTTATTCTAGCTCTAGATATAGCAAAGTCCCGCATACTAAGATAATATCGCTTGTCCAACCATATCCATGAGGCTAAGCACGGGTATGGTTTGTCCCAGTATTAGCATGATACTGGAGATAACACTGGTCTGTTCCGTAATGCACAGCTGACCCGAAGGCCCCTGCTTGGCAGTTACATTGCTTCGGCAGTATGGTTGGTGTGTCCCATGCCTTGGCCAGTACTATGGGTTTTTACCCTCATGATTACTGTCTGATCGAGTGTGCGTACTGTCTCCACCATGGGTAGCTATTCCCTTATGCTGAGACGCAGTATTGTAGCATAGACTATTATGGGGATTTCACCCGGCTATGTTGGGCCGTCAGCTAACTCATCAGTAGACATCCTCAGGGGTGTGATCTTTATTCGCTGATTCATCTTTGAACAGCGGCAAGCCTGGGAGACTGAGCCTGATGTACTTCATACGCATGCTAAGGGGAAACCCCTAACAGATATAACCGTACAGCTTCTCCAAAAGCAAGCGACCTGGATCTGAATGATGGTTCACTCCATTGACATTACTATGTTTCCTGAATGTGAAACAAGAATAACATTATTAAAAGAAGATATTGAGATGAATAACAATCATATCAAGCTTACCACTCTACCACAATCTTTTACAAAGCCAGAAACACCACCACACCAAAAGGCAACCACCATAGTTATTGCAGTCCGTACTAAACATGAAGCAAAACTTATCCAAGACTATGGCATACAAGGAGATGGCAAGACCCGCAAGACTGACTGATAGGTGGCATCCCGACCGACTGACCAATGTACTAACCGCCAACAATATGGCAATTTCTACCTACGATGCAAAAAATCAGCTATCTGCCACATATGTGTGGAACCTCACACCACTATCTCCCACTCATGGGGATCATCTCCCAGCATAGGCAAACAGTGAGTTCATGATGTTATCGAATGTATCCGCTGCAAGGGTAATCACCAAGCCAACGATTGTAAATGCCCAACAATTACTGACATCCATGCTGAGGTATGAGGCAAGTTCATGAAAGACCAATCAAATATTGGCCATGCTTAAACTACCATTCTGTTTACCTACCAAAATTCAAATTATACAATACAACTGCAACCATTCCTCCTTAGTTACGAATATTTTTTTTGACTCTGCAGTTGGAAAGGCCGACCTCCTTTCACTCCAAGAACCTGGATTCAACCCAAACAATACATTCATTACAATACACCCTGAATTTGAGCTACTGATACCATCTAAATACTTAAGAAAACACAATAGGGCAATTGCCTATATGGCCAAAAACAACCCTTATATCAAATGCTCGCCAAATACTGACATCAGTCAGGATCCTGATATTCAAGTTCTTGAAATATCAACTCCCTCAATTGCACTAATAACAGTCTTCAATATTTATAATGAACATGAAGGCTTATCTAATCTCTACACTATTCCAAGAAGCTTTACCAATATTCCATTGCCTGAACAATGCATCATTGTTGGTAATATAAATAACTATCATTCATGGTGGCATTTACAAATCAAAACACTCAAATGCATTGACAAAATTGTTCAGATCATTGAAACAAATAATGTTTCCCTCCTCAATGAACCTGACACCCCGACATACTACTACTGAAATGGCAAGGGAACCTCTATTATCAACCTTTCCTTTACATCACAAGCCATCCATGACTCAGTTAAAAATGGGGCAGTGGATGACAATGCATCAACTGGTTTGAACCATGCAACAATACGTTTTGATATCTAGGCAGAATCTGAACTTGTTACCACTGACTCCAACACGATAAAATACAACTGGAAGAAGACAGATTGCGATTTATCCTCGAAAACCCTCGATACACTCTCCCACACCTTATCAGTGGTCTGGCAATACCTCCATGAATAACCAACTGAATCAACACTTGACAAATCACCTAAACTGCTCTGAGATGAAATTTCTGATGCAGTCAAGAAATCTACCCTGGTCATCCAGCTTACAACACATTCGAAACGCTGGTGGGCACCCCAACTCAAAATCTCCCAAACACAGAAGAACTGTGCCCAGAAGCAGTAGACGAAAACCTGCCTTGAAAGTGATCACATCAAATTCAAAGCTGTTCAAAAGCAATATTTTCAGAATATCGGCACCTCCAAGGCAACAATGTAGATTGAATTTTTAGCAAATACACAAGGAACTAAGATATTTACAGCCCCTCTATTATACTAAACCCAGGAAAACCCAGCAGACACCACCCCTGTCATTGTCCAACATAACAGCATTTAATTTTCAAGAGTAGGCAATACTGTTCCATTTCACCATACTCACCATCATGAGTAGCACCTTCCGCAACTGGTATCACCAATCAACTAACCCTGCCATGGGTTATATTTACCCCTACCGAAATCAAACAAGCAATTTTGATCCCTGCACCACATAAAGCCCCTGGACCCGATGGGTTTCCCTTTTACTGCCTCCAGCAAGCACACCTTGCAGCCACCAAACAATTGAACGGTCTCTTTGCTATACTTGGAACCACAGGATATCACCCCACCTGTTGGCAACAAGTAACAACTATGAATATATCCGAACCTGAAAAACTTGATTATTTAATACCTCAGGCTCACCGGCCTGTTGCCCTTCTCAAATGCCTTGGGATGATGTTTGAAAAGTTGATAGTCAACTGTATTGCATACATGCCTGAAAAATATAATCTACATCACAATGATCATGTAGGAGGACGAAGACAACATTCTGCTATAGATGCTGCCATGGTACTAGCACATGAAATTGAACAAAGAATGCATGCAAAGGCAATCACCACTTCTCTCTTTATGGATATGAGTGGTTCATTTAACAATGTATCCAAAGACTGTCTCCTCCAAACTATATGACAACTGGGCTACCCAATTGAAATTCAATCTGGGGTGGACCACTTGTGATCTAACTGTACAACAGCACTGGTATTTGATGGAAAAAAAGAAAACTCCAGCCCCGTCAGGACAGACATCTCTCCAGAATCGCTGGAATCTCCAATTCTGTTCCTCCTCTATTTCAGTTCTCTCTTCTACAAACTTACAACCCATTACCCCAGCTCCTGGACTCCAAGCTATATTAACGATATTGCAATTGTTGTTTGACGCAATTCAAAAGCCTATACTACATGATGCCTCAAAGCCGCTGCATGGATGGCCTTCAAATGGGCAGAAAACAATGCTGTATGATTTGACAATTCAATATCCAAGATGATGCCCTTCAACAATAAACAAAACAGCGATACCACCGATGACAAAGAAATTACCCTATCCAATGGCACAACTATTTCCCCCAGCATGAAAGGTATTGGCCCAGATGTGGTCAGGTGGATTGGTATTTGGTTTGACAGAAAAATCAACTTCAAACACCATATTATGCTGAAGGCCACAAGTGGCAAGAGAGCCTTTGAAGCCCTCGAATTGATGGCAAATTCCGAATCAAAACTAACTTCGAGTGCAGTCTGCCAACTATACAATGTATATGTTGTACCTGGTTGTGACTTTGGAGCTGAAATTTGGTGGATGGGGCAGGCAACATATGGACAGAAATTTGATACAGTTCAAAATATAGCCCTTGGTTGTATTATCGGAGCCTTTTGTACATCACCAACAATAGCTCTACCCAATGAATCTGTCCTGCCACAAGTATCTGTGTAATGTGATCATATGCGAAGACAATATGCAATTCGAATACTTACATTTCCCAAAATGCACCCAATCTGACAATGTTGTCCATTGACTTTCTCTCAATTTCAAGAAATCCCAGAGTCTAGTGATTCAACTAGGCCCTGGATTTCATTGGAAAGTATACAACAAAATGACTGCAAATTTGAAACACGTCATATCCAAACCTTAGCGACCCTCTGTCCATGTATTTCTAACAACTTGGAGATTGAAACCTACTCGACCATAGCCTGCCCACAATAGATTGAAAGGACAGTTAAAATACAAATCAATCCCCACTGAAAAGAAGAGGAAGCCAAAGACCATGAAGCCCAGTATGCAAGGTTGAAAGAAGATGACTGCAATACTGTGTAATACACAGATGAATCTATGTTGAACAAAAACATTGGCGCAGAAACTGTAGTGGAAATGACTGGAGAAGAAGTTATTGAAGCAACCTATTCAATCGGCCATCAACAGGAAGTTTATGATGCCAAATTACTTGGTATTCTTGAAGCTGTACAGAAATACTTTCGAATGTGTCAATGTAATAACCTCACCAAACGATATATATGGATTTTCACCGACAATTAACCTTCCATATGGTGTCCCAATACCCTCAAATCCGCCCCTGGACAGTCTACTTTCCTGGCACTCTCCACTATTACCAATAACCTCCATGCACTCAAGACTACGATCATAGTACAATGGATTCCTGGCCATACAGATGTACCTGGAAATGAACTTGCTGATAAGTTGGCAAAAATGTCTACTCTTGAAAAACTACCTACCTACTATCATACCTCTTTATCCTACCTCAAGAGGGTATCCGAACAGCAAAAACGCAAGAATGCAGGGATTGGTGGATGAGATATCCAGTGAAGGAAAAGAACTATATTGGAACATTCCGTTCAAAACCAGATAATATTTTCACCAGTGGTGACCATCTGTTTGCATCTACAGTTACCCAACTACAAACTGGACATGGATACTTCTGCAGTTAGCTATTCAAAATTCCAACCAATTCTGTTGACTCCCCCCACTGGCCATGTTACTATGGAGGTTCTCAGTCACCAGAACATCTTCTTCTAGGATGCCCCTTATATCAACGTGAAAGACAAACAATGTGGAATGTGATTGGAGTGGTATGCCCTCAATATCTGTGGAAGCATCTTCTATATACAGCTAAAGTAATGCAACCTGTCAAATATTTTCTGCATGATACTCAGATAACCACACGATGATGGTATCTGGCCCAATTCCGTAATGATGAACACCTTGGGCAGAGTGATATATGAATTGCAGGCCGGGGAACTGTCAACGATATGGTGGAAGAATATCAAAGTGAGAGGGGAGGTGATCATGGGGAGGATGATGATGCGCAGAAAGGAAAAGCAGCGAGTTGAGAGCATGAGAAAATATGAATATGGATGGGAGGAGGAGGGTAAACTCCAGGGGAAGAACCCGCATGATATACAGGACCAAGCTGGATAAGCCCAACAGACATTTTATTATTGTATGAAGCGTGTTACAGACTGCTATGATTTATTGAAAATATCATTCTCACTAGATCAGGGGTGACAGGAGACTGCAGAGTGGTGTTACCTAGCCAGGGGTTTTTGGTTTTTCCTTTGTTCGGTTTCATGGGATGTTCTTGTTCAGGGTGAATTGGTTTTACCTCACTCACCATGGCCTGCAGGCTGCATACTGTATAATGAATAAATAACTATATAAATAAATATAGAGCTACTTGAAGATGGTACCTGGACCAATTCCGGAATGATAAATACCTTGGGCAGAGTCATATCTGAATTACTGCCCAGGGAACTCTCAACAATATGGTGGAAAAATATTAGAATGAGAGTGGAGGGAATGATGTGGAGGATGATAATAATGAGGAAGGAGAAATAGCGAGTTGAGAGAAGGATTAAATATCAATGGAAAAGTGAGGAGGAGAGTGAACTCCAGGGGGAGTATCTGCATGATATGCAGGACCAAGCTGAATGAGAGTGACAGACATTGTATTATTGTATGAAGCATGTTATAGACAATGATAATTTATTGAAAATATTTTTGTAACAAGAGCAGGGGTGACAGGAGACTGTGGAGCAGTGCAACCTAGCCAGTAGTATTTCATTTTTGCTTTGTTCGGTTTCATTTGTTGTTCTTGTTCAGGGTTAATTGTGTGTACCTTACTGGCCATAGCCTGCAGGCTGTATACTATATGAGGAATAAATAAATAAATAAATCAAGTAATATGATATGTGTAAAAATAGCTGTGCAAATTGTACACTATCAATGGTATTAGCGCAAGGCATCTGGTGGCTTCTGTTGAAGATGTGGTCTACAAAAATTATAATGCAATCATTTCCCCTTAAAGATATTGGTATGTCAATATTGAAGTCTTCCCCCAAATACTCCCAATGGCTATGTGCAACTGGCAGTGATTTCAATAAGCCCTCTACATTTCAGGTCTTTGAATATCTTGTATGTATATGTTGTAGCCTTTTGTGTTATCTTGTGCTCCGTACCATATCCCTGGCCGGATTTTATTTATTCATTTATTTATTCATCATACAGCATGCAGCCCGCAGGCTATGGCCAGTGAGGTACAAACAAATAACCATGAACATGAACAATAAATGAAACTGTACAAAGGAAAAACGGAAAACCCCTGGCTAAGTCGCTCCGCTCCGCAGTCACCTGTCACCCCTGCTCTAGTTACAAAGAAATTACGAATAAATCATTGCGGTCTGTAACACACTTCATACAATGATAAAATATCTGTCATTCTCATTGAGGTTGGTCCTGCATATCATGTGGGTTTTCCCCCTGGAGTTTATCCTCCTCCTCCCTTCTCCGTTCAAATCAAATTCTCCTCTCAATTCGCAGCTTCTCCATCCTCCTCATCATCATACTCCCCATCATCCCCTCCACTCTCACTCTGATGTTCCTCCACCATATTGTTGTCAGTTCCCTGGCCTCCAATTCAGATGTTACCCTGCCCAAGGTGTTTATCATTACGGAATAGGCCCAGGTACCATCTTCGAGTAGCTATATGTATGACATGCTGAAAATGTTTCAAATGTTGTATTGCGTTATCTATATAAAAAAGATGCTTCCAGAGGTATCGAGGGTGTACCATTCCAATCTCCTTCCGCATCGTTTGCCATTCAGATTGGTATACAGGGCATCTTAGAAGAAGATATTCTGGCGACTGGAAACCTCTATAGCAACATGGGCAGTAAGGCGATTCAACAGAATTATTTCATATTTTGAATAGATAACTGCAGAAGTATCCATGTCCGGTTGGTAGTTGGGTGACAGTCGATGCAACCTGATGGTTGGCACTTGTTAAAATAATGTCTGGTTTCGTACGGAACATTCCAATATAGTTCTTTTCTTTTGCTCGATGCCTCATCCACCAAATGCCCCCTTCTTGCATTTTTGCTGCTTGGAATACCCTCTTGAGGTATGATAAGGAGGTATAATAGTAGGTGGGTGGTTTTTCAAGAGTGGACTTTTTGGCCAACTTATCAGCAAGCTCATTTCCAGGTATATCTGCATAGCCATTAACCCATTGCACTGTGATCGTAGTTTTGAATTCGTGGAGGTTATTGGTGATATTACTGAGTGCCAGGGAAGTGGACGTTCCAGGGGCAGGTTTGAAGATATTAAGACATCGTATGGCAGCTTGGTTGTCTGTGAAATCCATATATGTCTTTTAGTTGGTTTATTACGTTGACAAATTGGAAAGCATTTGTGTGCAGCTTTAAGAATACCAAGTAACTCGGCGTCATAAACTTCCTGTTGATGGCCCATTGGATAGGTTGCTTCAATGACTTCTTCTCCAGTCATTTCAACTACAGTTCCTGCACCAATGTTCTCGTTCAACATAGATCCATCTGTATAATAAACAATATTGTGGTCATCTTGTTTCATCATTGTATACTGTGCTTCATGGACTTTGGCTTCCTCTTCTTTTGGGCGGGAATAAATTTGTGTTTTGACTCTGCTTTCCATCCATGGTGGACAGGCTGTGGTTGACTAGGTTTCAATTTCCAAGCTGTTAGAAATTCATGGACTGAGAGTCGATGAGGTTTGGATAAGATGTGTTTCAAATTTGTGGTTATTTTGCTGCATACTGTCCCATGAAATCCAGGGCCCAGTTATATTACTACACTCGGGGGTTTCATGAGATGCAGGGAAAGTCAATGGACAATGTTGTTGGATTGGATGCATTTCAGGACATATAAGTATTTGAATTGGATATGGTCTTCACATGTGATTGAGTGATACAGCTACTGGTGCCAGGGCTGATTCATTGTGCAGGGCTATTGTTGGTGATGTGTGAAAGGCTCCAAGGATACACTGAAGGGCCATATTTAGAACTGTTTCCAATTTCTGTCGATATGCTGCTAGCCACATCCACCAAACTTCTGCTCCAAAGTCGCAAACAGGTACAACACATGCATTGTATAGTTGGCGGAGTGCACTGGGAGTTAGTCATGATTCTGTATTGGCTAGTGATTTGAGGGCTCCAAGGGCTCATTTGCCACTTGCGGCTTTCAATATGACATGGTGTTTGAAGTTGATTTTTCTGTCAAACCAAATACCAATCCACCTTACCACATCTGGGCCAATGCCTTTTGAGCTGGGGGAAATGGTAGTGCCATTGGGTAGGGTAATCTTTTTGTCATCGGAGGTATCACCATTTCGTTTATTGTAGAAGTGTATCATCTCTGACATTGAGTCATCAAATCGTACTGCATGGTTGTCTGCCTATTTGAAAGCTGTCTGTGCTGCAGCCTCGCGGCATCTTGCATTATGGGCTTTTGATTTGCTTCGAACAACAATTGCAACATCCTCAATGTCACTTGGAGTCCAGGATCTGGGGTAATGGGTTGTGGGTTCCTAGAAGAGAGGACTGAGATAGAGGAGGAAGAGAATTGGTGATGCAGGTGATCCCTGAGAGATTCCTGTCCGGACGGGGCTGAGGTCTTCCTTATGTCCATCGAATGCCAGTGCTGTTGCACAGTTGGATAAAAAGTGGTCAACCCGAAATTGAATTGCGGTTGAGTAGCCCAGTTGTTGTAGAGTTCGAAGGAGATGGTCCTTCGATATGGTGTCAAATGCACCACTTACATCCATACAGAGTGCAGTAGTGATTTTCTTTGCCTGCTTTCCTTGTTCAATTTCATGTGTAAGTGCCATTGCAGCATTTATAGCAAAACGTTGCCTTCATCCTCCAATTTGATCTTTGTGTAGTAGGTTGTATTTTTCAGCCATATATGCAATTCGGTTTGCCATCAACTTTTCAAGGATCTTCCCAAGGCAATTGAGAAGGGCAACCGATTGGTAGGCCTTAGGTATTGAATAATCAGGTTTTCCAGGTTTGGATATAATCACACTCGTTGCTTGTTGCCAACAGGTAGGGTGATATTCTGTGGTTACAAGTATAGCAAAGAGACTGTTGAATTGGTCGGTGGCTGCTAGGTACGCTTGCCGGAGACAGTAAATGGGAAGCCGATCTGGTCGAGGGGTTTTATGTGGTGCAGAAGTGAACATTGTATGATTTATTTCTGTTGGGGTAAATGTAACCCATGGCAGGGTTGGTCGATTGGTGATATCAGTGGGGGAAGGTGCTACTAGTGGGGGTGGGAATATGGTGGAACAGAACAGTACTGCCATTTCTTCAGAAGTCACAGCTGTTGTGTTGGAGAATACCAGGGGTGGTGTCCGTTGGGTTTTCCTGGATTTGGCATATCAGGGGGCAGTAAATATTTCAGTGCCTTGTGCATTTGCTAAAAATTCAATCCACATGGTTGTGTTGGAGGTGCGGATATCCTGGAAATATTGGTTTCAAACAGCTTAGAATTTGATGTGATCACTATGCAGGCAGGTCTTCTTTCACTGCATCTGGGCACAGTTCATTTGTGTTCGGGAGATGCTCAGTTGGGTGTCCACCAGCATTTGGATTGTGTTGTAAGCTGGAGAACTGGAGTAGATGCCTTGACTGCATCAAGAATCATATCTCGGAGCAGTTCGGCTCATTTGTCAATGTTTGATTAAGTTGGTGGTTCATGGAGGGATTGCCAGACCATTCATGAGGCATGGGACTGTGTATTGAGAGTTGTTGAGAATGAATTCGAATCAGTCTTATTCCAATCGTATCTTATCCTGTTCGAATGAGTGATCACAAGTTCAGATTCTTCCAAGATATTAAGACGTATTGTTGCATGATTTGAACCAGTTGATGCATTGTCATCCACTGCCCAATTTGTAACCGAGTCATGGGTTGTCGGTGATGTGAAGGCCAGGTCAATAATAGAGGCTCCTTTGCCATTTCGGTAGTAGTATGTTGGGGTGTCTGGATTATTGAGGAGGGAAAAGTTATTGGTTTCCATGATCTGTACAAGTTGGTCAGCACGTTTGGGTGTTTTGATTGGTGAATTCCACCATGTATGATGGGCATTCATATAACCAGCAACAATGTATCGTTGAGGCAATGGGATATTGGTGAAGCTTCTAGGAATGCTGTAGAGATTAGATATGCCTTCATTTAAATTGTAAATATTGAAGACTGTCATTGGTGCAATTGAGGGGGTTGAGATTTCAAGGACTTGAATATCAGGATCCTGGCAGATGTTGGTACATGGGGAGCATTTGATATAGGAATTGTTTTTGGCCACATAGGCAATTGTTCTATTGTGTTTTCTTAAGTTTTCAGGTGGTATCAGTAGCTCAAATCCAGGGTGTGTTGTAATGAATGTATTGTCTGGGTTGAATCCAGGATCTTGGAGTAAAAGATGGTTGGCCGTTCCAACTGCAAAGTCAAGAAGAGTATTGATGACTAAGGAGCAACAGTTGCAGTTGTGATATATAAATCAAATTTTTGTTGGTGAATATTTATTTATTTATTTATTCTTCATACAGCATGCAGCCCGTAGGCTATGGCCGGTGAGGTACAAACAAATAACCAAGAACAAGAACAACAAATGAAACCGAACAAAGGAAAAATGAAAAACCCCTGGCTAGGTAGCACCGCTCCGCAGTCCCCTATCACCCCTGCTCTAGTTACACAAAATTTCAAATAAATCATAGTGGTTTGTAACACGCTTCATACAATAATAAAATATCTGTCAGTCTCATTCGGCTTGGTCCTGCATATCATGCGGGTTCTCCCCCTGGAGTTCACCCTCCTCCTCCCTTCCCCGTTTGTTGGTGAATAGGAAGGTTGTTTAGGCATGGGTAATGGTCAGGTGGTCTTTCATGCACTTGGCTCGTATCTCAACACGTATGGCAGTTGTGGTTGTGCATTTAGAATCGTTGGCTTGGTGATTTCCCTTGCAGTTGATGCATTGGATAACATAATGAACACACTGTTTGCTTATACTGGGACATGTTCCGCATGAGCGGGAGCTAGTGGTGTGTGGATCTGCCCATCTGTTGCAGAATGATAATTGTTTGCATCATAGGTAGGAATGGCCAAATTGTTGGCAGTTAGTAAATTGGTTGGTTGGTTGGCATGCCACATATCGGTTGGTCTTTCGGGTCTTGCCATCTACTTGTACTCTATGATTTTGAATAAGTTTTGCTTTTTGTTCAGTACGGACTGCAATAACCATGGTGGTTGCCATTTTGTGTGGTCAAGATTCCGGCTTTGTAGGAAATCATGGTAGAGTGGTCAGCTTGATATGATTGTTGTTCATCTCAATATTCTCTTTCAATAATTTCATTCCTGTTTTTCATTCAGAAAACATAGTAATATCAATAGAATGAACCATCATTCAGATCCAGGTTTCTTGCTTTTTGAGATTTTGTGTGGTTGTATCGACTGAACTAACTGTTTCTTCAATAGCAGCCTTGTGGGCTAGTACCAATTTCACAAGGCAGACATCTGCTGTCAGGTGGACAAGATTGTGCTTATAGTTGGCAGAAACATGTTCAATATGGGCCAAAGGGTCAGCATGGCAGTGTCTGAGGGTGGCATTGATAGCAAGCTTGAATTTTGTGAAATCCGCAGTAAGTGGTTGATCACTGTGTTAGGCAATCACTAGTGTGTGTTGTTTTTTGGAGAGAGAATGGAGATTCAGAGTATGCCTGTTTTTATCTTTCGGTAGGTCTTTCCTTGCACATGCAGATACAATTGCTGTCCACAGTATGGGTTAGGGGGAAGTCCCATCTGGGATAGCTGGAGTTAGTAGGTCTGGTGGTGCTGGTGGTGCATCATCAGCAAAAACACTTTTTGCTTGTGGAGGTTTCTGAGGTTTCTGCTGGGTTTCTGAGGTTTCTGAAATCAGCCAGCACTGTATTTACTCAAATGTCATTCCTGAATGCTTGGTAACGTTGCTGAGATGAGTGATTGACGCCCCACATCGGTGAACTCTCTCTGATGATGGCAAGATCTGCTCAATGTCAATAACTCATATTGAGGTTTCCATCCCAGGCTATGTACAATTTGTCCCTGCCAATTTTGCACTTAGAGAGGTTTCTCAATCCTCTGAAGCCTTGATTCACCATCATCATTGCCCTGACAACCATTAATAGCCCTGAAGCCTTAACCTGCTCACTCAACCCTTTATTTGCACTGTTGCCACCATCACCATCACCATTACTGTTACCCTTACCACCATTCATACCCCTGAAGCCTTATCTCACTCCCTTCACCCTGTATTTGCACCATTGTCACCATCACCAGCACCATCACCATCACCATCACCATCACTCTGACAACCATTCAACCCCTGAAGCCTTATTTTACTCACTCTACCCTGTATTTGCACTGTTGTCACCATCACCACCATCACCATCACAATCGCCACAATCTCAACTTACCATCATTATTTCCGAACCATGCTTTTTCATTCTTCTCCAGTGCTGATACCCTTTGAACTTTTGCAGATCGACTCCGATTGACTCGTGGGTACGCTCAATCGATTCGTCTCGCCGAGTACATCAAGACGGTGCAAGCACGCTGCGGTATGCCAATTATTGACTCTGGACTGGCTGCACTACTTCCCTTCCATCTCTGCCTTCACCTGATCCTGCTTTGCCAGTGCTGACCCCTTCGAAATTTCCCAGATCAACTCCGATCAACTCATGGGTATATTCAATTGATTCGTCTGGGCGAGTAGATCAAGACAGTGCAAGCACGCTGGGGTACGTGCATTGTTGACTCTGGACTGGCTGCTCTACTTCCCCTGCTTCTCTGCCTTTGCCTCCGCCTCCTTCTCCAGTACCGACCCCTTCGAACTTTTGCAGATCAACTCTGATTCACTTGTGGGTATATTCAATTGATTCGTCTGGGCGAGTGGATCAACGCAGTGCAAGCATGCTGGGTACGCGCATTATTGACTCTGGACTGGCTGCTCAACTTCTTCCCATTGTCCTCCTTCACCACCAAACGCTCTGGTTCCAACCGACTTCGAACTTTTGCAGATTGGCTCCAATTGACCCGTGGGTACGCTCAATCGATTCGTTTTGCCGAGTACATCTAGACGGTGCAAGCACGCTATGGTTTGTCCATTATTGACTCTCGACTGGCTGCTCAACTTCTCCTCCATCTCTGCCTTCACCTCCTCCTTCTTCTGCAGTGCTGACACCTTTGAACATTTGCAGATCAACTCCGATCGACTCGTGGGTACACTCAATCGATTTTTCTGGGCGAGTGGATCGAGACAGTGCAAGCATGCTGGGGTATGTGCATTATAGACTCTGGACTGGCTGCTCTACTTCTTCTCATTCTCCTCCTCCATCACCATGACCTCCAGTTTCAACCCACTTTGAACTTTTGCAGATCAACTCCGATTGGCTCGTGGGTATGCTCAATCGATTTGTCTCGTCGAGTACATCAAGACAGGGGAAGCACGCTGGGGTACATCGATTATTGGCTCTCAACTGGCTGTTCTACTTCTCTGTTTCTGCTCCTGCTCCTGCACTACATCTTTGCTCCTGCTGCTGCTGCTGCTCCTGCATATCCTTTCCATTACTACTAGCAGGGTTGTGACCATGATCCAGTACTCAAATTACTCGTTTGATCGAACAATCTCTTGGGTCAGATAGTTGGTATGGTAGTGAAAATAGAAATACGAAGCTAGTTATCAGTAGATTTTAGTTAGTTTAATGAAAATTCGCTTATTTTAATGATAACTCGTATTCAACCGTACATTGGTTCGGAAATTGCATTTGTGACCTTGAGCGAGTGGAATCAGGGGTAAAACAAGTAATTTCCGCTGTGTTTGCCGAGATTTCTGAGGTTTCTGATGTTCATGAAGCATTCATGAATGCTATATCAACTCGTGCCAAAGCTAGCGACCATGGGCCCAAATTCATGAACGGGTCATCAACTTGTTATGAACCCTTGACAAGCATGCCGCTCAGCTGAATTGCTCGCCCAGAGTTTCTGAAATCTAAATTACAAACATATGCTTGCTGAGCTCGCAAACGTCAGAGAGCTCGGCAATGTACTTTAGGTTTTTCCTGATGATCTTTCTTTGAAGCTTGGATTTGTACGAGGTATTCAACTCATTGTCCAAGGGTCGCAAAATTATTCAGGGCAATTTCATGTGTGGTTTCAATTGAGGCCAAGCGAGATGCCCGTTTTTGGTTCTGTATGGGGAGGCATTTGTTGATCTTGTGAACATCCTTGTGAAGTGGTTCAAGGATGGCTTTGAATACCTGATGAATTCTATCTTCATCTTCATCATTGGGATTCAGTAGGTTGGTGGATAGGTCGTGAAAGTCTTCATCTTCAGAATCATCATTATCGTCAGAACCTTCTTCATTGGCATCGGCATCCTCTGGGGTATTTCCAAGATCAAGGTCAGTGTCATCAGAGTTCCCAATATGGCCTGGTTTGGTTGGTTGTTGAGGTGGAGAAGATGGTTGTGGTTGTTCAGAGAATGTCCGGGGATGGACTGTAGAGATTGCCATACGGGTACTTGAATGTGTACATGGAGCATTGAGTGGCAGATATGGTGAGGTAGCTGGCAGTCGGCAAGAACTTCACTGCTTGCCATTTCTTCCTCGTTTGGATTTATGGCCTGAGTGGGTGGTGTGTGATACAACTGGGGCATCAATTGCAGAGAGTGGGTCTGAACTGGGATTTGGATAAAGGTGTATTCCATAAGTACTGGAAGTGCCAGGTGGGGGTGGTGGTGGTATTGGGGAAGTCATTGAAGACTTTAGAAGGTTTATAAGGTGCTAAATATGTTAAAGAAATGAATATATTCTAGGAATTTTAAATGGATATAAATCTGACGTTTGAGTGTTGATATATGTGGCCTCAGTACCACCTATTCCCTGAGGGGGTTAGAGCTTCACCTCTTTTGTTCTAGCAAGGTGTTGGAGCCTTGTACTAGAGCCTTTGCATCCTCACAGCAGATACAGAGACACCCATAGCGACAAGAAAACCTCTAGGAGGCCTGCTATGTGATGGGGCTATAAAACCACTGCAAGAAAGGAAGTACAACTTAACACTGGAGGATCCACCCAATGACTCAGGGGGTCAATGGCGGCAATGTGGCCGGACGTTGTCGTCTACACCCTGGTAGGTCTGCTGGGCCCTGGTGGCCAATATGTTCCAGATGGGGGGAATGTGAAAATGCAAAAAATGCGAAAATGTCAAAAATTGACTGTTGTGGAGCCAATATCTGTCCAGATGAGGTGTGCTATCGGCGGGGCAGAGCTGGGCATGTGTAGACGCTCTATTCGTAAGGGCGTGCACAACAGATTAATACTCGTAGAGAAACAATTGATCTTGGATTCGGATTTTTGGCTTTGACAATTTTTGGCCCAGGCTGTCTGGGACTTGTAGACAAGCATAGATGCTTTGTTCTAAGAGCTTCTGGCGCCGCTGAATCGATTGCCGCTGTCCGTTCATGATTTGAAGTTGATTCCACTGAGATAGAGGGGGTAGGAGCCAAAAAGTGACTTATCGACGATTTTTGGCCCAGACAGTCTGGGGCTTGTAGGCAGGTGTTGATGGTTTGATCTAAGAACCTCTGGGGCGGCTGAATTGATTTCCGTTGTCTGATTCCGATTTGGAGTTGATTTCACTGAGATAGATTGGGGGCAGGAGCGAAAACGCGACTTTTCGAAGATTTTGTGTAACTGATGCAAATATTCGGGTTTTGGTCTGAAATTAAAACTTGAGCCTTGTATATGTGTGCTCTCCACGCTCCCAAAGTTTGAAGTTGATTGGATAAGAATTGGTTGTGTGGATGTTCAGCAGGGGCCCTTTTGCAGGGTGGGAAAAAGAGGGGTAAGAGGCCCAGTTTTCCACCAAGCAACAATAAAGGTCCTGGAGAAGCAATGCCCTTTTGTAGGGGGGGTAATTGGGAGGTAGAAATCAATAGGAAGTGTCTGTTTGTTGATAGCTGAGCTGGTTGTTGACTTATTTTCGAAAAATGGTTTTACTGGTGTAGTTATCACTTCCATTCACTATCATATATATGTGTAAAATTGAATTACATAATATGGTCAAATCAGTCATATCAACCAACATTATTGGCAAATAGTCAGGTGGAAGCACAGTAAGAGCATTCTATAATAAACATTAATTGAGCATCAATACTTTTCAGTTCACTATCATATTGAAATTTCAAATCCCATTTGGCAAAATAGTGAAATCATGAATATTGACCGACTTCATTGGCAAATCGTTAGGCTAACGTGTGGCAAGAATGTCCTAAATTAGGTATCAACAGAATATCAATACTTTTCAGTTGACCATTTCATTTTAGTGTACAATTGCTTGTAACAAAATAGTAATATCAGTTATATTGACTGACTTTAGCCCCAAATGGTTAGACTTAGGTATGGCAAAATCATTCTAACAAGAACATGAACAGACTGACAATACCTTTCAGTTTATCATCTTATTTAAGTATTCAATTGCATTTGACAATATATTTAAATCATCAATATTGATTGACTTTATCAGCTCATAGTCAGGCTGAAATGTGGCAAGAATATTCCAAAATAAATAGCAACAGAGTATTGACACTTTTCAGTTTACCATCTTATTTAAGTATCGAATTGCCTTTGACAATATAGTGAAATCATCAATATTGACTGACTTTTTTGGCAAATAGTTACACTGAAGTTGGATAAAAACATTTTGAAATGAATGTCAACCGAGTATCAATACTTTTCAGTTCACTATTTTATTTAAGTATCCAATTGCATATGGCAATACAGTTAAACTATTACAATTGAGTAACTCAATTGGCAAATGGTCTGTTTGAAGTATGGTAACAATATTCCAAAATGAGTGTCAACAAAGTATCAACACTTTTCAGTTCACCATTATATTTAAATGTATAATTGCATTCTGTCAAATATTCAAATTATTAATTGTGACTGAATTAATCGGCCAATAATTGAGGCAAAATATGACCGGAATATTCTGACATAAGTGTCAACAGAGTATCAACAGCAGATTACCATGAGTGTTAACAGGATATCAACACTTTCAGCTCACCATATTATTTAAGTATATAATTGTATTCAACAAAATATTCATATCATTATTATTGACTGACATTATTGGCCACTAGTTAGGTTGAAGTGTGGCAACAATATTCTGAAATGAGTTTCAACAGAGTATGAAATATGCCTTAAAATGAGTGTCAACAGAGCATCAACACTTGTCAGTTCACCATCTTATTTAAGTGAACAATTTCATTCCACAAAATATTCAAATTATTGTCATTGACTGACTTTATCGGCAAATAGGCAGGCTGAAGTATGGCAAGAGCATTGTTAAATATGTGTCAACAAAATATCAACAAAATGTCAACATTTTTCAATTTGCCATCTTATTCATATATACAATCATATTGTGTAAAATGGTCAAAATATCAATATTGACTGACATTTTTGGCTAATTGTAAGGCTGAAAGATGGCAAGAATATTCCAAAATGAGCATCAATAGAGTGTCAGCACTTTTCAGTTTATCATCTTATTTAAGTATATAATCATATTGAGCAAAATAGTTAAATTATTACTATTGACAAACTTTATAAGCAACTAGTCAGGTGAAAGTATTGCAAAAACGTTCTGAAATCAATGTCAACAGAGTATCAATACTAGCTTGAAATGAGTATCAACTTTCTTTATACCATGCAATTGCATTTGCAAAAATAATTAATTCAGTAATCAGAATCAAATTTTAATATGAAAAACTCTTTTTCCAATCTTTTGTAAATATTATAAAATAAATATCAATGAGTATCAATAGCAGCTTAAAATACTACTTAAAATAATCATCAAGTCTCTTCAAATCACCACTTCATTATAGTATACTATAATATTTGCCAAAAGAGTCAATTCAATTACAATAATTAATATTTAATAAGAAATCTTTGTATTCAGGGTTTTTATGAATATTCTAAAATAAATATGAACCAGTATCAATAGTAGCAAAAAATACAGTATCAAATAAAAGCCAATACTCTTCAGGTCACTAATGTATTATAATATATGGTTACATTCCACAAAATGTTCAAATCAGTCATATTGAATAACCTTGTATACAAAATACTTAAATTCTAGTATTGTCCACATAATCTAAAATACAAATCAATACAACATCAATGTTATTCAAACTTGTATATGGAATTGGTAATTATCTTGTGTCAAATATTTGACCAACTTTTTGATTACTATGGAAATTACTACCATATATTACATAATTTAGATTGTATGGAATTGAAAAACACCCCACATATGGAACTGGAGATTAAATATGGCAGTTTTAATACTATTCCTACTCATAGCCATTTACATCATCTGTCTCCTCACCTCCGTCCTCTGCCCCCTCTGCCTTCTCTACCTCCTCCTCAGCTTCATTGCTCTTCTCCACCACTAACTGCTCTCTCATCTGACATTTTTCATTCTAAAGCGGCTGACCATGGTTATCTGAGTCATCTACTGTTGGACGATAGTGCAGCTGACTCCCATGATCGACCTGAGATTCCCCTGCTCTTTCACCATACTCAATATGAAAATCCAAGTCACAAATATAATCAGAACAATAGCCATCATGGAATTAGTTGTGTCTATCATACTCATCGTCAAAACAATGTTCCTTGTTGTCCAGAGTATCTTCAATATAGCAAAAGTTATTTGAAACTGGTATATCAGGAAGATGTTGGTAGATTGGCTCCTCCTCCACCTGAGTGTCATTTTCAAGAAAACGATCAATGGCTGCAAGATTGGGAACAGGCACTGGCAGTGGAGGGGCCACTGGCTGAGTTGGCTTGCCAACAATCAGGTGGTTTAACTGATTCTTGATCCCAATCGTCACACAGTCACAAAACTTTCCGGCAAGCCATTCCAGGGCTCCATATGCCTAATGTATAATTCTTCAATTGTCAGTTCAATGCACATAGTAGATGGAACAACTTGAACTTAGGAATGACGTTCTCCTGGAAGAGTGGAAGCTGTGGGAATAGCTTCATGTGTCTGTCAGGAGTCTTGCCTTCAGTTCTTTCATACTCTTCCAGTGCCCACTGCAGTGCAGTTGCTAAGAGCACTATAAGAGTTAGCATGGCAGTCTCACGAATCCAATTGTATTGGCCTCGGGCAGGCACTCCCCTTGTCAGAGTTTGATCAAAAAAAAGGTTATGAAGCAAATGAGGAATCTCTTCGGCACAGAATGCTGAAGCAATGTCCTGAATTGTCATGTCAATTTCGAAAATTGATAGTGAGGAAGCATACTGATAACACACATCATATGACTTCCCACGATTCTCAGGTATCCAAATGGACCTGTCATCTGTCAGGAGATGCCGAACGATCGGGAGTTTGTCAGCATCGCAGAAACAGCTGTCAAGGTTGTAAAGCGATCCGACTATGGCCCCGTCCTGGCTTTTCCAATTATTGACAATTGGACAGAGTTGAGGCATAATGTTATCAATTTGTGGAGTTGAGTCAGCGAGGTAGAAAATTGTTGAAGTTACGTACATATGTGGTGGCCTTGTTCTTGTGTGCATACCATGCAACCTTGAAACTGTACACCTCTTCCGCATCCTGCTATTGATTATTCACCTCCTGGCAATGATTTTTCTTAGTACTGGCAATTCTCTGAGTTGTAAAGGCTATTACCAAGGCTATTTCTCTATCGGTCAGAAATAGTTTCCACTGCATAATACTAGACTCAATGGTTTGTGTTGAATATTTGAGTATTGCCCGGTATTTATTGTCAGAAATTGCCATTACACTGCGAGAGGTTTTGAGGACTTCAGGATTTGATAATAGCCTTGTGTGAAGGTGATAACAATATTATACGTTGGCATGGCAATTTGTCTGGTTTATCAGCTCTTTGGCATAATGGGCTGGACACTATCTCCATTAATGATGATGAACGAATTTGAGATAGCGGCACTGCTAATGTGTGGTGTTGTGTCGGTGTTACTGGCGACGTGTTAGGTTGCTGGAAAGTTGTTGAACCATAGATCCAAAGGTTCAAACTATTGGCGGCAGTTATGTTGGTTGCTGGATGAGTTACTGCAAGGTATTTTGAGTTGCTCGTGTTAAGGATTTTCCCTTATCATGTGAATGAGATATAATAGGCTGAGTCTCCCAGGCTCACCGATGACATCTTGGGTCCAATGGTTGAGAATAACCCCCTGAGAATGTGTACAAATGAGTCAGCGGAAGGCTCAACATAGCCGGATAAAATACCCATAATATTCCAAGCGTTGATACCATGTCTCAGCAGACTAGGCTGGCTAACCCATGCGGAGACAATACACATGCTGGATCTGACAGTAATTGAGGGGATACCTGTGGTGCTGGCTATGGCATGGGACACACCAAATTATACTGCCGAAGCAAAGTAACAGCCATGCAGTGACCTTAGGGTCAGCTGTGCATTACGGATCAGACTAGTATTCCGTCATATCAAATTTATACAGGAATAAAACTATACATGGACCTGCACGCAGCTCAATGAGATAGTTGGACGAATGATATTTTCTCAGTATGCAGGACTTTGCTTTCTTTCCAGTCAAATATTGAAATGAGATAAGCGAGCTGCGCCTGGATAGTAGTCTCTATCTAAAAGATAAGTGTTCTGGTCTAGACTGTCGAACCCCAGCTCTGTTACGTTTGCTATACAGTAACTGAGTGAGCTCACCCCCTACAGAGAACACGGATATGACGCGATGACACTAGATATATGGCTAAGTATGGGTTGGCAGCTCATTGAACCTTTGATTACTATTCCGCTCAAAAAGACAAAAGATAACAAATACAAAGACATGGTTCGATAGGTGCGTGAGAAACGTCACCATGAATGCAAGATAACCTTTGGGATGCCTGGTGGAGGCTGACACAACGACATGTTGTCAAACAGAACTCTCGACAACCAACTACCATGATTGGCTCTGTTGCAACAATGGGTTGTTTTGCGAATACCCACTTTGGTGGATTAAGTGTTACGGAGATAGTACTATACACACACATTATAGTCATGGAGAAGTGCCATCATAAATCACTGATATACCTCTGACACAGAAATACTCACCTATAAAAGACTACACAAACCTGCTGGTTGAAGAAAAAAATCAATCTCTAGCAGCAATCTACAGTCAGAACACAAACAGTGGAAAACCACCTGAAATATTATTCAGTTTTTACCTTAAGATCATCTATTATAAATGTCACAATACACTTGTGAAGACATACACGTTCTTAACACTCATTACCTCCATCACTTTTGTCAAACCAAAGCCCATCTCAACTTCAAATTATCTTTCCTCACATACCAGAACCTTGTGGACGATTATATCCACTTTGTGCAAACCGGTGAGTTGCCCTCTGAAGCCTATCTCGACGAGTCTTCTGAAGACTACGTACCATACACCTACAACATCTCAGGTAGCGGCCGTGCTCTGCGAATGCTTGTATATGATCACATTCAAAATCGAAAAGAACCAACTATCATCCAGATTCATATCTTCCACTACGTCCTAGTCATCAAATTGAGATTATATTGACAGCCAATACATCAATATCGGTCAGCGTCAACTCACCCAGGAGCACCTCCATAACAGTGAAATATTTTGGATGTTATCCAAAAATAAAGGTTCATGAGCTGTGAACTGTGTGAAATCAAAGCTTGCTGTGCTGCTAAAATCAACAATGACAACGGAAGCTATATCTCAAAGTGTTGCCCACAACAGTGTCCAAAATACTGCAACAATAAGTGTAAGAGCTGCCGTCATATCCAACAATTGGCAATCACACCATTTAAAAAAGCAAAACTATTGGGACCATACACATTCCCATCTTGACAATTCAATAATGGTAACTCCCAGGCGCCAACTGACCTTTGGAGCGGAACCATTGGCACCTGTATCTACTGCCATCACCAAGTCGACCGCATCAGCATTCAGGCCCTGACCAGATTGTGTACAGAGATTTCAGAATTACTATTGACAAACCAAACAGCAGTACCAGGCAATGACCAACCATGAAAACACTGGAATGATTGAGAGCATACAAACGCGAGTATCATGGTTGGACCATGCAGTGCAGAACTTATTTGAGTGCTGCTACAGCGAGAATGACGTGATCGAAATTGAGTTCGACAACATGTAATGAGATTCCGAAATATTCACCCTGTTGGTGGGGACCAACAGAATGCTGGGAGTCGAGGTCCTGGAGGAACACGATCAACAAATCCGACCACTTGATTTTGGGCTCAAAGAAGCAAGAACTGGCATCAACCCCATCCAGGAACAGACCCAGCAAATGATTGCAGAAATAACAGCAGAATTCATAAAACTCAAAGACAGAGTTGGGGCTTGCGAAAAGGGACAGATCGAGATAACAGTCCAACATGCAATATTGTCAATCACATATAATGCCATTAAAAAACGAACGACAGATCTGGAAAACATCGTGAAAAAAAATATACCCAATTTTGAGGATCTGAAAGTCATAACAGACAGGGTCAATGAGATTGCAGGCCAGACCACTGGCCTAACAGAGGCTGTAGCAGGAGCTGAGTCCTCAGCTACGACACTGGAACAGAGGGGCAGGATCATAAGAGTGCATCAATGGTAGCTAAGAAAAATAGAAAGAAACAGAAGTATTTCCCAAATAACAGACTCAGATGTTGCTCCTGGAATAGGCCTAAGAGGAGGTTTGGGATCAGATGCAGGATTACCAGATCCAGAACCTGGGCCAAGTGGAAACAGAGGCATGTCAATACCAAGAAGTATTGGAAAAGATCAACCACCACCACCATGGGGTACTGGAGGAGACCCATGACCATCAGATTCGCCAAGTCACACGGACTCTAGGAGATGGATGCCAAGATCAAGAACCCCAGCACCGGCATCAAACAGACAAAGGGATTCCAGAATCAAGTTAACAGATCCACCAAAGTTTGCTGCAAAAAGTACAGAGGACTGTGATGTTCCGTGGATGTGTATGGAAACATACATTAATGATCAACCACATTTATTCCCAAGACCAGGTATTGAACTTCAATACTGCAGAGGACATATAGGGGAACATGCACTGGCATGGCATATGCAGTGGGAAACAGAAGCCAGCACTCGAAAGCATGAACAAAGATGGTCAGTATACTGTGAAGCAATATACACCAGATTCCATAATTGACATCAACAAGAAACTGCATACAAGGTGATCATGGACATTCGATATAATGGAAGCATCGAAGACATAATTACAGAGAAAGACACCTTGAACGTAAAAGCAGGAATTACGGAAGTGGCCTATTGAACCATGTTAATAAGAGGATTGCCACCACAAATATTCCAACAATTGACAATGGTCAACCCGGCAGATATAACGGATGACAAACTCTGAGAAATCATTCTAAACACTGGAATGAATGTGGAAATTTGGCAAGCTACAGAGAGAAACTTTGGAATTATCAACAAATCAAAGTCGACAGGATGAGTTTCAGAAACAGGGGCAGTTCAAAAAAGAACCACATTTAACAAGCCTGGAAGATTCAACAATAGGCCACAACCCAAACCAAACATATTCCAGAACAAGGGGAAGGAAGTCCCACGAACCTTCAAAAGTCCAAAAGGAAAAACCTATGCCCAAATGGTGGAAGGTGTTCTGAAAAGCGAAATTGATAGAAGGAGAGAGACAAAGAAATGTTTGAGATGTGCTTGGCCTTCGGACCGAGAGGGAGCCCACTGAACGATGAAATGATTTCAGAATGTCAAGGTTACAAGTGGAACTGCGGATTTGGGAAAACCTAAGACCCACCAGACACTGACAGGAGGAGGATTCCATTGACTTGAGAATGATGCATTCGACAAATACGAGATTGAAGGTGATCAAGATAAAGAGGCGCAAGTTCAAACTTCAGAAGGAGAATTACCAACTCAGAGTAGCAGCGAAGATGTGACAGAAGGATGGTGGAATCAACAGGAACATTGTGCAGACGAATAATATAGGCAGAAAGAACGGACCAAGGGGTGCTGAATATCACGCAAAGGATAAAAGGCGATCAGACAGGAGAAAGCCTCTATATCAATACCAGTTACACCCTTGAATATTGTGGACAGGATGAAACCGCTGGTCAGTAGTTGCACATTCAAATATTATAAGAAAAACCCCCCAGTTACTAACAAGAACTGACTATGGCCCAGCCATTGATGAAAGGATGGCTACAAAATGTCAACAACACCCCATGGAGGAAAACACCACAAGTAAGCAACAGAACATAAGTGATGACTTCATTTTTTATGGAGTCAAGTTATACAAAATGCCACAAAAAAGATCGGCAAAAGACCAATTTATATGTTTTTTATAGACTATGACGATGGCATAGGAGTAAGTAAGCAATTTCCCATTTGCGCAATGTTGGATTGAGAATCCACATCCTTCACAATATCACCGGAAACTGCAAAAGCATTTAACATACCTGTGGTATGAAGAAAACATGCAATCGGAGCAAAAATTCGGTGGGAAATCTGGTAAGTCTTCCAGGATTATATACTATCTCAGTAGGATTAGTATTCGGAAATTATTGATCACTCAAAACTTTTTAAGTCGTCAAAATACAAGCAAGCTATGATGTTTCAATACTAGCATGGTATCTTGAGAAACACAAAGCACAAGAAACCACCTACAGTCACCTTTATTTTATAGAATACAGAAATGGATGCTATGGACATGGCAAACAATATCGGGAATGGGAAATCACTTACGACGACAATGTAATCATTCAGTATGATGCAATTGTTACTGGATCAGTGACAGTTGGGGCAACAAAACAACTGGCCAAAAAACTTCCACCGGAGTGTCACAAATGGCCACTCTTGTTCGATCTGTACCAATACGAGAAACTACCCAAGCATGGACCCCGAGATCACGAAATAAACCTGAAATCAACAGATGACCAAGTCAATGTAGGACCTATTTATCAACTGTCAAGAGAGGAAGAAAGGTTACTTTGAGAATATATCCTCAAAATGATAAAAGAAGGAAAAATACAACCATCTCAAGGTCAAGCAGGTAGCCCTATTCTATTCATACCAATGACCTGATGGCCATGGCCTGGGTCTTTGTGTGGACTATCAACGTCTCAACGATTTAACAATCAAAGACAAAACAGTCCTACCACTGATGGACAAATTACAAAACAGAATCAAAACAGCTATCTATATAACCAAGCTGGATATGAAATCAGGTTATCATCTAATTTGAATGGAGAAAGGACATAAATAGAACTCAGCTTTTAGAACAAAGTTTGGAATCTTACAAATACATGGTGATGCCTTTCGGAGTGTCAAACACATCAGCAACTTTTCAGAGATGGATGAATGGAATTCAATAGCACTTTTGGGGATGAGACGACAATGTTACAGTCTGTTATATCGATCATGTCATGATAGCAACCAAAGGAACCAAGGAAGAACAGCATGATTATGTCGGAAAAATACTACAAGTTCTACCGTATAACGAACTAGCGGTCGAAATCAATAAATGTGAATTTGATCAACAGAAGGTGGAATTCCTAGCATTTCTGGCCAGGGGAAAAGGATTGAAAATGGCACCCTGCAGAAACACAGCAGTAACCAGTTGGCCAATGCTAAAAACACAGAAAGAAGTCCAGATTATATTATGACTCTGGAACTTGTACCGAAGATTTATCGAAGTATATGTTTGAATAGTCGCCCCTATCACAGATACGCTGAAAGGGGACAGAAAAAACTTCGTTTTCGGAAAAGCTCAAAAAGCAGCATATTCCAAGATATGTATATTGTTCTCCCAGGAAAACACTCCCATCTTTAGACATTACATGAAAGATAGACCTGCAATGATTGAAACCAATGCATCGGACTATGTGATGGGTGCAGTCTTATCTCAGAGGTTTGAGGATGGCAAGCTACACCTGGCAGCCTTTATATCCAAAAAGTTTTTGCCCGCACAACTCAACTATCAGATATATGATAAAGAAATGTTAGCTATTGTCTACGCAATGAAACAATGGCAATGTTATTGGCAAGGAGCAATTCATACAACGACCATCTACTCAGACTACATGAACCTTCAATATTTCAAAGAAACCAACCAGTTCAATAGAAGACAAGCCAGGTGGGCCGAAATATTACAAGAATATAACTTCAAAACAGTCCATCAAAAGGGTTCACAACCCAGGAAGGCAGATGCTTTATCTCGATACCCAGCGTTCATTGCTAGTGAGGGGGTTACTGTTTCAACAAACAACAAACCTTTCCTCGGACCTGAATATTAGACAACATAGGGGTACTGAGCTTCAAAGACAAGGAAGAAGATATAGTATTGGCAGATTTCCCAATAATGAATCTGACACCAACAATACCAAAACAATGGAGGAACAAAGTGTTAAAGGATGAAGAATATCAAAAGATATTGAGGAAGATAGAAAATCGGGATGAAAACATAGATTAAAGGTTAGGGCAAGACAAAGACGGAATGATAATGTGGAATGGAAGCTAATATGTACCGGAAGGTTTAAGGAAGGAAATACTAAAACGAGAACATGATTGAAGGATAGCAGGACATTTTGGAAGAGAAAGAACGATTGAACTCATTACCAGGAACTTCTACTGGCCTAAGCTCGAGGACGACGTTAGAGCTTACTGCAACAACTGCGGCTCATACCATAAAACCAAAGTCCATGACATGCCAAACACGGTTTACTACATCCACTCGAGCCACCATCATCACCTTGGACGTACATATTGGTAGACTTTATCACTGACTTACCGGAGTCCAACAGAAACATGAATATTATTGTAGTAGTTGACAGGTATCCCAAGATGGCTCATTTCATACCAAAGGCAAAAAAAGAATCAGCAGTAGTGCCTAGATTGTTCCTGGAGAACATTTGGAAATACCATGGACTATCTCTAGAGTTGGTATCAGATAGAGATGGAGTATCCACTGGATATTTCATCGCAGCCTTATATCAGTTTTAGGGAATCAAACAATCTTTATCGACGGCCTTTCACCCACAAACGGACAGACAATCGGAATGACTAAACACAACTATCAAACACTTCATATGCACTTATTGCAACTATGAGCAAGACAATTAGTCTGAAATGCTAGCAATGGCAGAATATGCATATAATGATTCAAGACATGCAACCACAAAAATAACACCATTCTACGACAACAATGGTTACGAACCACGCACCAATTGGCTTATAGCAGTTCAATTCGATAACCCTGCCTTGGAACTATACACTCATTACATGGTAGACGAGTATCGAAACTTGCAAAGTCAACTAGAGAAATCTGTCAAGAAGATGAGAGAATAATACGATTGAAAAAGAAAACCAGCCCCACAATACAAAGTCAACGACTAGGTAATGCTACATGGGAGAAACATTTGTACAAAAAGGCAGCACCGAAAACTCAAAGATATGCTTTATGCATCTTTTCAAATCATCAAAGTAGGGATAAAATAAAAGATGATGTCGACTGAAGCTACCGGACACTTGGAAAATACATACTGCTTTTCACATATCCTTACTAGAACCAAACAGAGGGGCAGTCGAAGTAAAAGTGATACACCTGGTTAAGGCAGACAATGAAGGACGAATACCAGAAGCTATAATCGCAAGTGAACCCACGGACAACAATGACCGAAAGGGTGCTTTTCATATCAAATGGGAAAACTATACCCATGACGAAAACACCTGGGAGTTCTACGAGCATCTTCAAGATATAACGCTCGAACTGATAACCAACTACTACACAAAATATTCTAAAATTGAGAAAAATTAGAAATGGAAAAAACCAGAGAACAAAGTGCAAAAAAAGAGGAAATAGTTTCTTATATTGAACTCATACCGCATCGTTTTAAGCGGAGGCCACCTTTATTTTTAATTAATTTGTATTTCAAAAACAATGACTAGATATATCTATAGTATACGCTGTCTGAGTGGTATCTATTGCAAGGTCACTTGTTACATTGAAGTAATCTGTTGAGGTCACCTGAGCTTGAGAGGGGGGTAATGTTAGGGGTTTTCGCTTATCATGTGTATGAGGTACATTAGTCTTGGTTTCCCAGGCTCACTGATGACGTATTGTATCAAACAGTCAAGGATACACCCTTGAGAATGTCCACAAATGAGTAAGTGGAAGGCTCAACATGGCCAGGTGAAATCCCCATAATATTCCAAACCTCAATACCATATCTCAGCGAAGTGGGCTGGCTAACCCACCCAGTGACAATACACATGCTCGATCTGACAATAATTGAGGAGAAACCTTTGGTGCTGGCTAAGACATGGGACACACCAAACCATACTGCCGAAGTGAAGTAACTGCCAGGCAGGGACCTTAGGGTTAGCTGTGCATTACAGATCAGACCACTGTTACTTCTTATCAAACGAATACTGGGATGAAACTGTATTCGGACCTGTACGCAGCTCCCCGAGATAGTTGAATGAATGATAATATCGTAGTATGAAGGACTTTGCTATCTCTTGGGTAAAATATTCAAAGAAGATAAGCTAACTGTACCCCGGTAGTTGACTCTACCTGAAAAAAAGTGTTCGGATCTAGACAGTCAAACCCCAACTCTGTTGCGTTTGCTATGCAATAAATGAGAGAGCGCACCCCCTACGGAGACCACGGATAAGACGCGATGACACCAGGCACATCGCAAAGTATGGGTTTGCAGCTTATTAAATGATTGATCCCTATTCCGCTCATACAGACGAAACATAACTAATATGAAGTACTTGTCCGACATGTATATCAGCAACATCACGATGAATGCAGGATAACCTTTGGGATACCTGGTGGGGTATTACACAACTGCACATTGTCAAATCTGAACTCTCTGTAACCAACTACATGGGATTGGCTTGGTCACAACGATCAGGTGTTGTGCGAACACCCACTTTGATTAATCAAGTGTTATTGAAATCATACTATACACAGACATTATAGTTATAGAGAAGTACCATCATGCCTAACTGATATATCTTTGACGTAGAAATACTCACCTATAAAAGACCACACAAACCTCCTGGTTGAAGAAAAAGATCATTTACTAGCAGCAATCCACAGTCAGAATACAAATAGCAGAAAACTACCTGAAATAATATTAAGTTTTTACCTTAAGAATATCTATTATATATGTCACACTACACTTGTGAAGACATTATCAGCAAAAACACATTTGAAATTGTAAGGTTTCTGTGGTTTGTGCTGGGTTTCCGTAGTTTCTGAAATTGGTTCGTGTGTTAATTACTCAAATGATCTTTCTGCAATGTTGTTGACGTCGCTGAGGCATGCGATCATGCAGCTTCGTCGCTGAAGTCTGTCTGTGCACAGAGACATCTTTTTGTTGCTATGCAACTTTGTCCACTCATTTTGACATTTTTGGACTTCCCAATTGAGTTTTCGCTTTATACTTAAATTTTGATTTCACGATATCTACATTATTTTTGTTTTATACAATCTGTTTCATCACAATTTCTGCACATCCAAACAAATAGATCATGCGTTGCACCATGTTGTTCAAGTATAAAATTGTAAAATATTAATCTGCTTTTGAACTTTAGATAATAAACAAAGATTATTGCAATTATATCCAGCCCCATAAGCACGTTCTGCACTTGTTACATTAAGGGATCTACTAGTCATAATACAAGTTGACCGCATTCGAATCAATTGTATTATTCACAAACCATTGATTGTTATCGTCTGCAATGTCATATGGAATGAGATGGGCAGCTTGTTCAATCAAGCTGATAGGTACAACGTAACCCAATCCAATGCAGAAGTCAGGCCATTGTCGAGTGGAATCATCCACCTGATGATTTTCCTGCACCATCAACAGGCCAGATAGTTGACAGATCGGAACTGGTATTCAAGTAGCGACAAGTGCTAAAGGAGTCACGACTCCGAACTTGCTCTCCTGCGCGAGGAATAGACAGTTTAAATGCACAGGTATTCTTCCCCGAGTGGATGCAAAGTTTCCTTCCACATACTCATTTGGCCGAAGAAATACATAGTCATTTCGTGCCCACTTGAACTTGCATAACAATTCAGTGCCTGTGCATCGTACAACGTGTACATCTCATTCATCTCCTTGGAAGTTTGCAACCGGTGGAGCAGCAGCAGTGTCGCGAGGGTAGGTTGCCTCCCCCAGGCAAGAAAATACATTGTGATTGTCAACAACAATCGAAATATTGCTGAAGTGTTTGAAACTCCATGCAATGAGCATTTGAAGCCATCCTTTAGGTAATCCACACCGTGTTGTGAGCTCGGAAAGAGTCTTGACATCTGTACAAATGCCCTTCAGCTCTCGAACCGCAGGCAGTTTGTTTCGAGTTATGTTATTGCCCAGACAATGTATCTACGTGTGGTGATTGAGGTTTTGGAATGCAAAGAAATCTCTTGGTGTGTTCGTATGCAGAATCTGTTCAGTTGCCTCGTTTCTATTTGATATACGGTATACGGCCTTTATGTCCATCATGTTATGCTCTTGAAGTTAGGAGCTGACATTGGATCGGTGGCCAAGCTGGCGAATATGATGAGAGATGTGAGTCAGGAGATGCATTTTAACGAAATTGAAATCAGTTTCCTCACAGAGATTTGCTTGAACTTCCAACTCGATCGTTTGCCTATCTTGCTTGGTACAATACGTCTTCACTGCATTCGACAGTGATCTCCTGCCTGGTTCCGCTTCTCTTCCCAATCTCAAATCTTTTGATAGTTGTTTCCTCAACCCCTCTGCAACTATTTTCATAGACTTTGTTGCACGGAAGCGAGCGATTACTTCTTTTGAGCGGTGACAATTGGCAAGATAACCTTCCATATATCTGATGGTTGCGTCAGTGTGATCGTGGTACTGTGTCATGAGATTGAAATAAATTAAGCTTTTAATGCAGAGTATGCTATCTCTGAATGGTTGCCGTTGTTGAGAGCTTGGTTCCAATGGATTCGATACAAATAGTGGCAGAAGCGTTCGACCGAGCATCTTCATCTCCTTTCCTTGCCATTGTAAAACTGCAGTATATGGCATTGTGAATGGTGTGAAACCCAGGTATGGTAACATTTGATGCCAAATCTGGTTAAATCGGCCCATCCGATAGTGATGTTCAAGAAATGGAATTACCCAATGTATCGGATGCATCAAGATACTGAGGTAGATGGTGTGAAGCACGTCTGATACTAAGAGACTCACCCAATCAAGTGACTTGAGCACCCGGAAGACTCCTGCGGTTTGCCGAACACCTCGATCGTCCAAGTATTGGCACGCAGCATCTCTTGTTGATCGAGCAACATCTGTGTCGGTTGCGGTATTCAATTTCAGGAAGTAGTCCGCAAAGTTTCTCCGAGATGTAGACACAGAAGCTGTGCTACTGAACGAAGCCTTTGGTGTTTTACAAACATGACACTGAACGGATTGAATTGAGTAGAGGTTGATATTCTCTGAATAGTCAGCTGTCCATGCACATATGACGTGAAAGCACAATTGTATAGATCCATGCGAGCATAACATATGCCTGCCATGCCTAGATACTTCGTCCAAATGAGTAAATATTAGCTCGAAGCTGCTTCATAGAACCTCTCAATTATAGTCCTGTTGCTGTTTCAATGCCTGGGTTTTGCTAAGTCCTGTAAAAGAATGCTTTGATGGAACCGGAAGAAACATTATCATGATGCAGCACTTCTTCGTTGGCTTGCATCGTTCAGATGACTGAGTATTACCCAAGCTCAGGTATACAGGCCATTCCTTCTCATCGCAAAAATATTTTGCATCAGCAAAGTCAATCATCCGGTCCAAGAAGGCCCGGGACCCTGCAGAGGTTGCGGAGGTTAATTTCGAATAACGCACTGTGCACAACCACCAAGAGCCTCCAGGAGCACCAGTGAAAGGTTCTGGAGTGTCTAGGAGTGCCGGTGTAAGGTTCTGGAACCTCCGGAAGCGCCAGTGCATGGTTCTGTAGCCTCCAGCAGCACTTGTGTATGGTAAGGGAGCCTCTGGGTGCACGAGTATAGAATTCTGGAGTTCATGAACATCTTGTTTGTGCTCGAGCGCCATCTCCAATATGCTACAGTACCACTAGTATTGGAACATAAGTGCCAAAAATTGTAGTTTCTATTGATATCCAACTGTCTACACTATGAACACACGTGAACTAATATACAGCAGGACATAAGGCTGGCTTGGAGAGAGATGACGGATCTCCAGCTGACTTGGAGAAAAATAACAATATAGATCTCCAGTGGGCTTGGAGAGATATGAGGTAATGGATTTCCAGCAGGCTGGGTGAGATCAACAACACGGAACACCAGTAGAATTGGAGAGAGATAGATATAATGGATCTCAAGCACACTTGGAGGCAGTTCAAGGCAAGATGGATGTGATGGATATAGAGCGGAATTCAGGTGGCTGAGCAACAATGATTGAGAGACAGTGTCTGAACCAGTCGCTGCAAGTGAGTGCAATGCACAATGCGAATAATTGGTAGGAGACCTGGCTTGTGAAGTGTTTATGAACAATTACCCAGTCAAGTGGAAAACTTGCCTTGGGTAGAGAGCAGAGGCTGTACGCACAGTGCTTGACTGCACATTCAGTTCTCATATGCCAGAGAGCAAATAGGTAGCTGCAGTTGTCTGTAGAGAGCAAGGCCAGGTGAGCGAGGGCCTGACAGAGTGTGAGTGGAATTGGTGCAGGACCTATGGCTTGAGAGATTTTATCCCACGATAGCAAAGCTGAGTGGAAGACTTAACATTGCTAGGAGAGGAGTTGGTTTCTGAAGCCAGCTACAGAAATTTGTTCCACAGTGTACAAAAGTAATCGATAGAGCATGGACAGATGACAGCTGGCTCATAATGTTAATCACCTGATGACTGCCAATGCTCAGGGGGGGAACATAACTCTAGAAAACCTGGATGAGACCAGGTTGACAAAGAGACAAGAAGGAAAGAATGTGATGATGTATGAGAGTTTGGGAGCTGCCGAGTGACAGAGATGGACCTGAGAGTCCAGATATGTATGCACGAATCGAGGACAGAATTCAGTAAGTTGCATGTGTATTCTCATTTAATCCGTTTGATAGTCAATGGGCTAAGCCTTATAATGCTTGGTTGGCCAAAATTGCATCTCTGATTTCCATTGGACCTGCAAGTTTAGGTTAGACGATACGGCTTGCCGGGCAGATCATCCGAGTGAACAGGTGCAACCTACCAGTTTGAGACCTAGTTTTTGCATATTAATTCAAGCTTTCAGAGCTTTCTTCTATCTCTAGTTTCTTTGCAATGCACCTGCTCCCATTCTTCTTTTCCATCTTTCCTTCCAGTCGCATATATCATTACCGGAGTTAATCGCCTTCTCTGGAGATTGCCTGTCAAGCCAGCTGCCATCTGTGCTCACTCAATTGATCACTTTTGCATACTGGGTGGTGTTTGTCTCTGCAGCCCGCTGCCGAGTCCGACTGTACTCTCTCCAAGTTTCCTCTTTTACTCAGCTTTGCGATTGTGGGATGATATCACCCATGCCAGGTCTTGCATCAATTCCACTTGCACTCCGCCTGGCCCTTGCTCTCTGCAGGCAGCTGCACCTACTAATTCTCCCTTCATGCATCTATTACACTCGCACTCCGCCTGGCCCTCACTCTGTGCTGTCTGCTATTTACTCACACTTCCAACTACCTCTCATGCCCTTGCTGCAATACACCATAAATTCATCCTCTTACCTCATTCCAGAATTAGTCCTGCACTTGGCTTCTCGATGTCTGCATGCCCAACATCGGATCATCTCTCTCCAAGCCCACTTGAAAGTTGTCTCTCATCTCCCTTGTATTTATCCAACACCGTATCTATTATAGAAATTAATAGACTCAAGAGTTCACCCTCAACAAAACCCTGTGCAAACATGAATTTGAGAGTGCCACCAAGGGCTGAGCATTTCAGAAGCACCAAGTGACTCAGGAATACCTGAGATCTCACAACAGTTGAGCATCTTAGGAGCACCATGGATAGCAGAAGCTTTGAGCATCTCAGGCGCACCTGGGATTGCAGGAGCTTTGAGCATCTCAGGAGTACCGGGGATAGTGTTGGCAACGAACTGTAGCAGTTCGAGTGAATTGACAAACCAATTCGGTTTGTGGCGGATGAAATTTGCCAACAAATTCGCGTTGCAACCGCTCAAACCCCACCATATTTTCGAACAAAAATAAGTAAGCGAGTTGTCGTCCGATGGGCACGATTTTTGGTTTATCATGTAGCGCTTGAAGTTAGCTACAAGATAGACCAAAAATCGCGCCAATCGAACGAGAACTCGGTTACTTATTTTCGTTCGACAATCGTGGTTCGCGTATCGCTCTGTGCGAACTGGTGGAAACCTGCAAATGTCGAATCGAACTCGAATTCAATTCCTGCTCAGTTCGTTCCGTCACAAACTAATTCAATTCGTTGCCAACACTAACCTTGGATCTCTGGAGCATTGAGTATCTCAGGAGCACCTGAGATTTTGGAAGCATTGAGCATCTCAGAAACACCTGGAATCTCAGGAGCATTGTACATCTCAGGAGCAGCTGGGATCTCAGGAGTACCAGATGTCTCAGAAGTGCTGGGAATCTCATAAGTTTGGAGTGTCTCAGGAGTGCCGGACCTCTCAGGAGCCCCAAGCATATCATAAGTCGCCAGCTACTCAGAAGTGCCAAGTATCTCCGGTGCACAGTGGATCTCAAAAGCCACAACGATCACACCATCTCGGATGTGATGAGCATGCTACCTGTAATTTTCGGACTTCTGAAACTCTGGTCAGGTGCGCCAACACCTTGTGAAACAGAGAACAAAACTTTCAAGCTTTTGAAACAACTTGGCTAGAGCTCAACAAGAGTCTGAAACTACTCAAATAGCTCCAGGATGTTTCCAGAGTACCTGCCTAAGCTCTGGGTGTCTCATGGAGATTGGTTGGGAGCTTCTGGACGGTCGGCAAATTTACCATTGCTCTTGGCAGCGCCGGGAGTATCATTCCATGCTCCGGAAGTGTCTGGCTGTGTACGGGAGTATACAGGAGCCTCCGGAGCCTCCTGGAGTCAGTACAAATGGTCTGGGGTCATTTTGCATTTTTCCGATATATGAGGTGAGTCTGATTAGAGCTACCAATAATTGGAATAATAGTGCTGCTGACAGGTTTTGAATTCTACAAATGCTTGGTCAGCTTGGATGCGAAAGCTATACCTGTGAAAGAGCAGAATACCGTACACCCCTGTTGATTCCACCTCCAGTCTCCCGTATGGACTTCAGAATAGATTCATTCCCCCACCTTGTTATACTATTTTTTTGGTGCGAATGTTATATAGTCTTTATAAGCCAGTTGCCGGAGGAGAAACTCTATGCAAGTTATCGGGTCGCAATGAAAGAATCGCCTGTATGAAGGAAGACCTCTTGCATTCGAATGTGTCAAGAACACCTTGCTAGTTTTCCATATTTGCATTCCGAGGTCATAGGTCATGTCAGCAATTCTTTTGAAGAGTAGGTGAAAAGAAGTAAAAGGTTGATTGGCATCAAGTTTCAAAAGGCTATCAACTACAGTCTTGCTGATTCGGTTTTCAACTACCCATTTGGCGAATCGATACTCCCTCTCACATGAGAAACGGCTCCAACCTGTAGATTCCTCGTCTGGAATCGTGTTTCACTCGATCGTCCCAACTCTTTCTCCGTAAACGTTTCGTAGATGGGTAAAGAAGGACTTTGGACAGATGTACATTTGGCCACGGAATATGCACGTGATTTGGGAATTCATGATATCACTGAGGCTTCAGAGGCCGAATAGAAGGATTCTGTCTCTAGTCGAAGAATTGACTCGGTCAAATAAAAGCATCGTACGTAAGACCAATTGATTGCATCACGTGATTTTGAACATCAGGTCTGGTTGCTTTCTTTTTCTCAGCGGTCTGATTGCAGAAAACTTCATGAACCTACAAACTCCCTACAAACGACAAGATCTAGACGACAATATCACTTGAACAGATTCACAGTGTAGAATGAGGGTAAGAGAGCAAGATTCGGCTTGTCTAGGCAAATAGATTCGTGCCTCATATGCATCCCTTCTGATGCTTACTTCAAAAGAAAAATACAATCGTAACTTACCCACCATATAGTCAAGTGTAGAGAAGCATCTACTATCAGACCGCACTACGTCATTGCTCTAGAATACAAGGGCGAGTAATCCAAGAACTGTGAACCTGATCGTATGAGCATCTTGAGCATCGTGATGAATGACTCAGTCTTTATCAAACTCTCATTTGAATACCCATAATCCTTGATGCTGTTCAACAAGAAGTAAGACATTGCAATACTAGAGCCGTTCAAAATGATGTCTGGTGGGTGTTGGGCAGCCGAACATATATATTTCCCATTTCGCCCCCGCAATGACTCCGTATTCTCTAGACTACTCTTCCTGCTCTTGATACTTTCTCTTACTGATACTTCCGATCATTGTTCTTAGCCGTAACTTCCCTGCCTGAGTGCTGAAGTCTCTCGTCTGACACCACGATCAAATTTATATCCCACAACTTGGTAAGTATTCTCCGCGCATTAGTTGCTCTTTTGAAGAGCTAAGTTCCCCATTTGAAAGATGGCTTCCAAGAACATTACACATTGGGCCAAGGCTAGGGGAATGCAGAATGCTGAGTGGATTGCGGAAACGTATGCTGTTGGAGGAACCGGTGACAGTGCTGGGCGGAGAGATAATATAGTTAGATCTCAAATCAGATCTTATGGCTGTGCAAAAGGTATCAAGGGTAAGAAAGGAACAGGAGACAAAAAATGGACGGACTTCCTGAAATATCTCGTGTGGACGATCGAGCAATTGACTCCGCACATGGGGAAATTCAAGTGTTATAAGAATGGCGTGCAGACAAACAATGTTGTACAATTCATGGCTGCCCTTGACTATTTCACCAAGGAGGCTCTCCAATCCGCCCAAGTGGCCGGCCTCTTTGAATCGTCTAAAAATTTCAAGAAACAAACCGTTGAACTTTGTATGAAATATCATCACTCTTTATGATCTTTCAAACATGCAGTCAGCTGATGATAACAATGAATCCAACTCGCCAACAGAGCAAAAGCGCCAACGAGCTGCGGGGATGGTTTCAGCACCAGAAAGTTCTTCACTGATTGCAACTACAGTTGCATATGTTTCCCCCGAGATGGCCGAGAAACAAGAAGGTCAGAGTGTCATCTACAAGAGGCCACAGGAGGACGATTCCCTCGTGGTCACAATGAATTCCGTGGGTTTGTCAACTTCCTTGAGTTACCTGACGCAGTCACTGGTACATTCGAACCCCGATTTGATAAGAACTATTTGGGCCATCTGGGCAGTTACGGTAGAGGATGACGGAGTTGTAAATGGTGCAAGGACAGACAAGATGGTAATTCACCATCACAACCAACCATTGAGTGGGTGGCTCACTCGGGCGAGCCAATTAACTGATCCCCTACTATATGTTATGTACCATCGCAACCCATCAGATCCTGCACAACCTGACTCACCGATCCCAGGCTATCGTCTCTTTTTCGACCAATCAGCACTTCTTCCTGAGACTCCAGCTATCCCTGTGTACAACATTGACCAAGAAGAAGATGTTGAGGATAGTGCATTTAAGGAGAAACCACAATCTCCCCCATGGAGCCGGACGAGCACGAAAAAGAGGGAGATCATCGTCCAAAAGCATATTATACGCCAGCAGCGGATACTGAAATGTATTCAGGTAAGGGCTGTGGAATTTTATGCTGACTGGACAAATACTGATGTTCATGAGTTGGAGGTTACCTGGCTCAATGATTATCCCTACATTATACATCCTCCGTTGCTGGGAACAATTTCTCTGCCAAAGAAACAGTAGGTCGCTTGTTCAAACGAGTGGATTATACGTTGGGAACTATTTCTGACTGGTCTGAATGACAGTAGTAGCGATAATGAATAAGATGGAGTTTTTGGTCGCATTTTTGGTCGCGTTTTGAGTTTTGTTGTTCTTGGTCCTGTTATTGCTTTTGTGTCAGTTGGTATTTCTTGTCAGGATTAATGGTTCCTTCAGTTCAACGTGGGAATTCTGTTATTACACGGTGCTTTTAATCTGTTCATGCTCATGCTATTTTTTATGCAATTGATGGAGATTCGCATCATTTGGAGGTTTTGATATTGACCTATTTTTATCCATGCCCTTAACTGGCCGTCCATGTCTTGGCTAGAAGTAAGCAATCCGATTGGTCAGCTAGGTAAGTGTGAACATTAAATAGTATTCGTACAAGTGCAATCGCACGGCAGAGAATATAACCACAAAATATCTTTGCTATCTCAATGTGGAAGTTCTTCGCTGCCACGAGTATATTCTTGGATGTATCGAAAATATCATATGTACCAAATGCTAGGCCATTCCTCATGGGGGAATGCAACTGCAGAATGATTTGCAGCAGACCGAGTGGTTTCGGCATTAGTGGACCAATATCATCCAATCAACCAATGAATACCATGTGCTATATTCTGGTTGCCGGAGCTCCACATCAACCGGCTCACTGACTGCCCTTTCAGTACTAAGCAATAATATTGTTTTGAAGATATTCTTGGCAAGTCTAGAGGGAAATGAGATTACAAAAGCTGCTGTTTGGACAAGAGTATTCTGAAGTGCAACGAGTAAGTTCTTCGTTCTTTCAGTATTTGCCTTTGCCCCAGATCTACCACTTATTCTTGCACTTTCCTCACCCCGTATTCATGCTCACTTATAATGGCTGACAACTTCACCGCTTTGTCACAGCGAGAAGAAGCTGCACAAAGATGAAGATACTCAGGCCAACCATCCTCTCCTCACCCCTGTTGTCGCTCCAGGAGAATCCATCACGATAACAATGAGTACACATTCCTCGAACATTAAACCGAAGTCGATCATCCACCTTCTCCTCCGCCTCCTCCTCCACCAGCAACCAGACATCAGAGAGTAGAGATCCCCAATCCGTACGAAGAATTGCCGCGTCACAATGAAGAGAGCCTGCACATCATCCTATATGTGGTACCTTCAACATCATCTCTAGGGAAATGACCTTCACAGGAGCATCTGACTCCACCTGCACAGATGCCAAATCGTGCCAATGTACTAATAGTTACAAACGAAGTGGGGGAGGGAGCTATCACAAGGGCAACTAGCAAGTGTAAAGTATTCGACCCCTGTCCGAACAAGTGATTCACTTGACATAATGCTGATGTTCTTCACTTAGAAGCGCTCTCCTGCCGAGAATAGTAAGCTTGAACGCCAGGCAGCAAAGTCACTTAGAGAAGTCATAACATACAAACCTATGATTGACGAAATCACAGGGATTCCTGCAGGCTCTGCATTCACCGACCAATCGAGCATCCTTGGCATTCCAGGCAGGATTCTTGACATGATGAAGAATACCATCATCCACTTCATATTGTTCAAGGACCCATTTGCTGGGCCAGCAACACAAACAGCCCAGCTACATGTCTGGTGGCACAAAGGCTTAAAGAGCATCATCCCAAGGGATGTTGGGATGGAGTGTACACAACAATGGTTGGCAAGAGTAAGTGCTTTGTTCAAACGTGTTGGTTCTTGACTGACAAACAGTGCTTGGCCAAAATCACTACGGTTCGTAGTACATAGGCCCATAGGGTGAAACAGAGTATTCAGTCACTTTATAAACTGCATAATGAGCCGGAGACGGAGGTATCGAGGAAAGTGGGTTCGCTTTTGGAGAAGGATCGGTTCACCTGTCCCCGTACGGGTAGTGATGCATATTGCCCTTGATTTGACACATAATTTACTCTACAGATGGCTGATATTTCATTTGGACTTTCACTTCCAATTCGCTGCTCCTGAAATAACGGAGCTTATCTTGAACACCTACATCGGTGGGACCAGACAACTTGGAAATACCGATAGGCAGATGATCAGAATGATCAACTCGACCTTTGTTATCCTGGCTGCGACGGCGCTTTGGCATGCTCTGTCGGCCTATAAGACTGGAACCTACATACCTCCTCGAGACTTCTCACCAACTTCCCTGGCTGCTGGTATGTATCATTTCAATTGTACGAGCAAGTCTAACACACCTTTGGCAGTGGCTTTCAAACATCTGGAAGATGACTTCCTGTTTTTATTGGCTGAAGTGCAAGTGAAAAAGATCTCCAATATACAGGTGGCGATTCGCACAAAGTGGAAAGAGTGCGGGCACGGAAACAACATCCCGATCATTGGCTGGAACGACCAGGTGCATCACGATGAGAATTTCCTAACTTGCATCCCCGAGGACCTTGCTGTGACTGACAAGGAATTCGCACGCATACATGAGCGTACGGTGCTGGCTGAGCATTTACTCTTTCAGCAGTCAGAGTCCACTACAAATACCAGTTTTGCTAACGTCAATGCAAGTGATGCTGATACTGAGGTGAACGATAAGAATACCCCTCCGGACACTCAGGCTACGTTTCCGGACAACATTGATTCTTCACTGGCCAATGACCAGGTTTAATTGCTGCTGTTGCTGTTGCTGTTGCTGTTGCTGTTGCTGTTGCTGGGGCTGGTGCTGAATTTCTCTTGTTATTGTCATTCCTGCTTGTATCGGTGTGTAATCTGCTTGTTATTTCGCTGTCGCTGCTGCTGTTGGTGCTGCTGTTTCTGTAGCTGCTGTTGCTGGTGCTGCTGTTGCTGGTGCGGAATTTCTCTTATTGTCGTTCCTGCTCGTGTTGACACATAATCTGCATGATTTTATTCTTGATGCTGCTGCTGTTGATGTTAATGCTGCTGTTGCTGGTATTGAATTTCTCTTGTTATTGCTCATGTTGATGCATAATCCACTGGATATTTTGCTGTCACTGCCGCTACTGTATCTCTTGTTATGGCCATTCCTGCTCGTATCAACACGTAATTTGCTTGTTATTGTGGCTACTGTTGTTGGAGGATTTAAATGGGGTTGAATTGAATCGAAGCATGTCAATTTTTGCAATTTTGAGAACTATCGTATGGTGAGAAACTAAGGCTTCAATAGAGCGGATGCTACGCGTTACAACCAGGAGCACAAGCATTTCATAAGCTATAAGTCTGGTATTCACATTTGTATCACCGAGCTTGCAAAGCGTGAGAATATTATCATCGCAGTTGAGACTGGCAAGAATGGAGAGATCAAGTGTTGAATGTGAACTTCAGAATTACAACCCCAATCGCAAGAGGTTAACAGCATTGGCGATTGTTGATGAATGCTTTGTGACAAGTAACCGAAGGTTTTGCATGAGTAGAATCTTGAATGAGGAATAGACAAGGATGGTTGTATTATTGGAGATATATGGCATTGATGATGAATTGGTGAATGCTTCATGAAGGGTTGGCGAAGATCGCGACAATGGACCCAGATTCATGAAGACGTGGTGAATTCATTATGAAAGCTTGACAATGCATGCGAACGAGCATATTGCTCGCCCAGGGCTTTCAAAACTCAAATTCGAACATTTTGTTGTCAAGCTCGACAACATCAGAGAGCTTGGCAATGTACTTTTCATTTTTCCTGATGGATTGTCTCTATATGCCATTTATATATGCCAAAGACTTCGGTCAGAGTTGCCAAAGCAACTCTGGACGAGTTGTTAGATAAGTCAATTGACGATATAATTTAAACTGTGTATAAGGATAGTACCAGAAGATTGACTACCAATATACATAGTTGTCATAACAACCTGACATAATGCATGCGCAATGGTATATAACTTGTGGATGAAATACATCGATAGAATTTTCATAACCTAGAGCTTAAGTGACCATGAGTTGTCAATAGATAAAGTGAATGGGTGTATAATTATGATATGGTGTTGCAAATAGGGCTGACCTCACTTACAGTTGCACTAACGACTCCAAGTATTGCTATGAATATGACTATCAGCATGGTTGCCACCTATGTATTCTCCTACCACACCCACTGCAAAAGTCGCTTATGTAGGCAGAAATTTTTTCCTGATGCTACTCCTACTACTAGAGTGTTTGGGAGCCTCCATGAACAAAAATTACATTTTGCTGATACAGGATATTATATTAGGTATATTATTAGCTCATGTAAAATATCAACTTGACCATCACTAATATCATATCTATATGTATAAATAGTCTACTGATTTACAGGATGGTTTAAAATTTGATAATAATATTATACTACCAAATATTAGAAAGCTTGCCAACCAATGGAGATATTATAAATCATTGTAAAATGTATTGTTGGCATCAATAGATACTTAATCCGTAAATAATATCTTTCTCCTATTCTAGTTAATTTCAACATGTAAATAAGCAGGAAATTGCTACAAATGAGAACAACCACTCTGTTAAAAGCCTCTATTTGGTACTACCTTGAATATCTACAGTTCTTTATCAAAAACCTACAGTATAAACTGCAAACAACCTTAAATGCTATGAAGTATACTTCATAGAATACCTACATTATGGGTAGGCAAATTGGAATACCAGCTGTCAATTTGATAGACTGAGAATGCTTTACATATTCTGTAATGTGATTGGTTATTCTTTGGCCCATGCTATATACCACTGTTACCTAGACACACATACCTACTACTAAATACAGTTAATTAAGTACTTATCCATCCATCAATTAAATAAATCTTCAGTATCATAGGTTTGCAGATTATGTGAATTATATTCAGGTTTAAGGAAGGTTATGTAGGATTTGAACTTACATGCACATTATTTTAATTACTTCATAGTCGTTCCTGAGCGATAGCAGTTTTATCTAAGTTGGTCCAGTCGGAGTCATGCCGTACGCATTTGACCGGTTGCGTACGCAATTTTGTGTAGATGGGACGAAGTCACTCTGTACGAGTGACCCACATCAATTATCACTCTACTGCTTGACTTAAGACTCTTGACTTAAGACTAGTCTTCAAACTTCCTGTTCAAACGCTTGCCCATTTTTCAACCAGGGTACTTATGCATGTCAGATCGATATTAAATTGGGGCAAACGATGCTGTATGCAGGAGCAAAGTCGACGCGGCGGACAGATCACAACATCCGATCATGTTGCGAAAAATAACTGCAACCCAAACCACAACCACTGCTTTTGAGCTCTAAAGACAGTTAATACTGAGCCACAATCTCAGCTACTAATCTAGCCAATTCCTCAGCCTCTCCCCTTTCTGCCGCTTCGCTATAAACCCTAACAGCATCCTCGGTCCCACTCGCCCTCGCAAACGCACGTCCCTGCTTATATTTTCCCACCAGCGCGTTTATCTTCTCCTGTACGCCTGCAGGCTCCAATAATCGTCTCTCGGCGTCCGTGGTCTTGAAAACGGCCCTATCCGTAACCTCAACCCTCACAAGCCTATTAGGAAGATCGCAGTATGTTCCATCCCACTCTTTGGGTCCCCAGCGCTTGTGGGCAAGTATTACTTCAACCAACAATAGACCCGAGAGTGCGTCTCCGACGGTCTGGTTTATCAAGTCGACCAGATTCCTGAGGTTTTCAAGGGCGGTAGCTTGCGCGGGAGATTCAGGTGTATGTTCCGCAATGTCCTGCAATGCACCCTTGTTGAACAAAACGGTTCCGTGGCCGTTTGCTTCAAAATATACTCCACAGTCAAACTTCATAGCTGCGTGGTGGAGGTGCTTTACGCCCGTAGGTGTGCAGACAACGGGAAGTCCGAGTGCTTTAGTGATATACGAGGTGGAGGAGCCATTTGCGTAGGCGGTTTGAACCACGCCAATCTTGAGCGATGTGATGCCCGCGGATTTGACTAGGTCACCAATAAAACTAGCAGCTAGGGTGGCGATCTTGTCGCCATCGAGGAGCCGAAAAGTCCCATCACTATCATTGAAGTAATAGACTAGCCGGTCTGCATCACCGTCCAAGGAGGCGCAGCGGGCAAGAGGGGTAACATGAGATGCAGGTGGAAGACGTTGTTGCGTTTTGACGAAGTCGGCGCCGCACTGGTATGTCAGCGTCATTTAAGAGGGAAGGAACGATCCACACATACATGATAGTTTAGCTTGGATGGCTGGTCCACCAGTTCATTGATGACAGTGCAGTTAAACAGATTTTCCCCGATTGCATTTGCAAGTAGTCGAAGTTTCGGTCCACCAACACCGTTTGCACAATCTACAGTCACTTCTCCAATGCTTGGAACGCCCTGCATGAGCTTCTTGTATGCCTCTGCGAGCTTGGCATAGTAGCCTTGTTCCGTAGGCTCTCCGTATGCGTACTCCGTATTTGCTGTATTGATGCATCGGACAAGATAGTGGAGTTGTGGAGTAGTTAAGATTCCGTAGTCAACAAACTCTGCTCCAACAGCCGAGAGCGCATCCCGGAGAGATTCCACAAGAGCAGGCCCAGACTCCCGAGTATCCCGTGCAAATATGACCTTTGGACGTGTAGTAGAATTGATCTGTAGTTTCGAAGTAAGGTTTTGGTATTCGAACAGTAGCTGTTCATCCGACGGTGCGTTGGCAAGGGTGGTGGCATGCACTTCCCATGCGGTTTCCAACATCTCACCCTATTAACAAAGCTCAGCAAATATAAGGCAAAGATTCAGGTGAGTGCAACACACCACTGGGTCCACCAGCTTAATTCCATTATCTTCTGGAACGTTGTGAGAAGCGGTGATCATAACTCCAATGGACTTGCCTTGGAGATGTTGGGATCGGAGTGCCGCCAGGAGCCCCACACGAAAAACAACAGAGTCGAGGAGGGTTCTAACGACATCGCCGTTAGAATCAGGTGAAATTCGGAGCTGAGGATAGAGGGGAGGATTCTACGCTTTCATTCGAAACTATGAAACGATCAGCAATCTGGGCGAGCATCGCCTAAGGACGGACTCATCTCACCCCAGCGGTTCCATAGCTGAAATTCCTGCCCTTGGGCTTTGGGTGTTTCTGAGAAGCTTCGATAATTGAATGCATGACGATAGCGTGTGGTGGTGGTGGTGGTGATGGTGGGGCGGAGATGGACGACAACAGAGAAGTAAAATGTATTGTCGTAAGAGTGATTGATAGAATACTTGATGATTGGGAGTTGGAGATGTTTTGATCGGCAGTAGTAGAATAAGTTCGGCGCCTTAAATAAAGTTGAATGAAGACAACTGGGTAAATGAAGGTAGCACGGGTGGGGTGTGTTGGTTGGTCGCCTATATAAATAGCTTGACACCCCAATAAGGTCCTTAAAAAACATCCGATCTTTGCTTAAATTTAAGTATGTTTGTTGTTCACAATTGCAGGTGCGCTATGAGTTATCTACCCCCTCCTGTCCCTATGCCCACACCCCAGCGAATGATGACGAAGCTGGGGCCAAGTGAAGACTGAGGTGTCTTTTGACTCGCTCGTCTAATGGTCACAAACTCTCAGCTTTTTCGACTGCTTTAGCAGCATATTAATAATTATCTGATTTGCATTTACATTACATTTACACTACAATCTGGAAAAGCCCGCCATGCTCGTGCGTAGTCGCTAACAACCTTTGAGAACATAGGTAATCGCTCCTGAAGAACGGAACCAGTCGTGCTCGGTGTATTCTCTACGCGGATATCTACGATATAATACCAGCAGCCTTTAGCTCATCAATCTCCTTCGCATCCATACCAATAATGTTGCGTAGTACCTCATCGGTGTGTTGACCCAACGTCGGAGGAGAAGTTCTTATGCCTGGAGTTGAGTCCGAATACTTGACCGGAGTATTTACAAGTCTGATTGGCCCCACACTTGGATGATTCACCGTCTTCACCATGTCTCTAGCCACTACGTGCTCGTGTGCAAGCGTGGTCTGGATGTCGTTGACGGGCGCGTATGGTACACCGCTTCCCTCAAATATTTCCAGCCATTCCTATATTGAGTCAGAGACAATGGTACCTAGAGGAATACCAACAAAAACATTACCTACCTGAGTTGTTTTCTCTCTTATCTTTGCCGCGATCATAGGAACCAGTGTCTTCCGGTTTTTCACTCTCAATTCATTTGTAACAAACCTCTTGTCGGTGGCCCATTTCGGTTCGCCGATTCTGTCACACAACACCCTATAAAGTCTATCGTTTCCCCCACCAAGCAAAATGTCGCCATCTTTTGTCGAGAAGGACTCGTATGGCACAATTGACGCTATACTCATTAGAATATGAACCCGTATACTGCAAACTCGACTCACGATGCGCTGTTCCGTGTCTCCCACTATCTCTCTCCCCCGAAATCAATGCCGAACTCGCAATATTTGTCAAGCTGGCGACTTGACAATCACTCAGCGCCACATCTATATGCTGACCCCTCCCCGTTCTCCCTCGTGCTATGAGGGCAGCCATAATAGAATTAGATGCGTAGAGTCCCGTGGTCAGATCTGTCACAGCTACTCCAACCTTCACGGGTGGCCTGTCACTCTCTCCCGTAATGTGCATTAGTCCGAATTCAGCTTCAACCATTACATCGTAGCCAGCGCGGTTCCTATACGGTCCCGTCTGCCCGTATCTATAGTTGTAGTCAGCGCCATCTCGAAACAAATGTTGGAGAGCGTTATACCCAGTGATACTGGCATATATTAACCCTGGATTTAGCTCTTTTAGCTGCGAATAACCCAACCCATACTTCGCAAGCGTTCCAGGAAGATAGTTTTCAACAAGAATATCGGACTCCTTCGTCAGCCTCCGCAGAATGTCTTGGCCTTGAGGGTACTTGAACGACACTCCAACTGATCTCTTGTTTCTACCCAATCAATCCCTCGGCCCCTCTTACAGTCTGATGTTGCACCTACCTATTTGCCTTTGATTTCTTCATCAGTCACAAATCAATGCGTTATATGTGTGTAAGGTTGGGTACACATAGAAAATAAGCGCTCTCTCTCCCCTCACCATCAAGCATTTCCGCGTATGGAGGTCCCCATGCGCGGGTATCGTCGCCATTAGCAGGATGCTCGGTTTTTATCACATCTGCGCCTAGGTCACCGAGAATCTGGGTGCAGTAAGGCCCAGCAAGCACTCGAGTCATGTCAAGGACACGGATGCCTGCAAGTGGGAGTGTAGACTGCGTGCCCACGGATGTGCTGTAGGTACGACACCGTAATGGTGTCATAATGCGGGGGAAGAGAGATGTCATGGTTGAGAGTCGTTTGAGAGGAGCTGTATTGTACTCTACATAAGTACATAAGCACTTAGGAAGGTTGCTTTACCTAGGTAAATCGAGGATTCTCTGTCGGCCGGTTGCAACCTACAATGCAGAATGCAGACCTAGTGTCAATTCTTATAAGTATAGCCAATCTTCGCCAATGATCAACTCTGTTTGAGATGTCTTAAATCCTAAACACCGGGGTATATATTCTGTACTCCGTTCCTTCTCTCCATGTGGCGACCTACGACTCTTGCCATATTGTTTTGTCCTCCATCTCCGTGGATTGGTTCCGAAATAATTATATATTTATAGTGAAAACTGAACTGAGGTTTGGAGGAAGGTTTTAAACTTACTCTACTCTGTCTCACATGCTGAGTAATCATCTCACAGTATTCTCTGGCTGCAAATTTCCCTTATAATAGAAATCCATCAACTGGTATTGCTGAAAGCTATATGGGTCTTTAACAATATTAACTTCAATTGTATACGACTGTATATTTAATTTCCCATTAACCTATGTCTTCAAATAACTTGATGGTTGTAATACCATTGGCCAAGTGATGGCTAAGGGTCAAGATCGGATAACTGCCCAATATATAGTTACTATGTATGTGTTATTTGTATTGTAGTCACTCTACTTAGTGTATAACAGAATCTTGATGCTCTACAGTATAACCATGACATGTCTGCCAAGCCCTCCTCTTAGTCAAATTATAATATCCCTTTCTCTTTTCCCCCATTTATCCACCCCCCCTCAACCACTCCTACTCTCTCCCTTTCCCATACAGAGTTTTATTGATGTTATCAGAGTAGAATTCCCCAACTGGCCAATTTCTGTCTATTCCTCCCCACCCCTTTACAAAGTCTTTATTGACTGACTAGCATATTGGATTGAAAGTACAGAAGATACATTGAGGTTGTTTGTGATAGCAATAGTGGTTTTTTTTTGTAGAGCTGATACTGGGATTGGAATCTATAGCATAGTAGTATAGTGGCACAGCTTCTTATACAATCATTAGTATATTAACCACTATATTAAAAGAATCCACTTTAAATTATGTACATACTTTGTGGGAGTGCAATTGTACTGCAGTGATCTGTTTAATCATATACTATCCTACTGTATCACTTATTTTCCAGTGCAACTAATTGTCTCTACAATTTCTTTTCAGTACAGAACCATACTGGCCTATATCTATCTGTAAACTATAATTATTTATTCTTATGTTATATTCAGACAAGTCTAGTTGAAATATAAAGAAATCAGATTTATACAAAACAAAAAGAAGGAAATATATTTTGTATATATTAAGGGTTCAGGGCTTCAGTATTGAAGATTCAGGGCTCAGGGTTCTAAGGATTATAAAAACTGAAAGCTGGATGGCTAAGGGGTCCAAGGGTAGCCTGTAGCTACAAAAAAAAGAACAGTATGCAGGAGATTCGATCCAGAATCACCACGTGTGAAAGAAGTAAAAGCCAAAGCTAATTGAGTGTTTTATAGACAAGAAAATGAGTGAAGAGAGAAACTTATCCTCCACTGAATGCCTGGTTTGTATAAAGTAATTCACTTGTTCTATAATACCTCTGAACTCCTGCTTTCAATGAACACTATAATTGCACCATTCTATCGTGTCCAATGAAACCTGATTTTATTTTCATTAAGTTAGCCTGCATTTGAAACCTTATTTCATTCTCATTGGGCTGTAGCCTTCGTTTGAAAGCTGATTTCATTCTCGTCATGCTTGAGCCACCATTCAAAACCAGAATTCACGATCATCGTGCTTAACCTCAGTTCGAAATCTGATTTCGATATTGGGCCTTAACTTATATATTACTCCCCAATCAACACTCAACAATCGAATGTCACTCTGGACAACCGTAACAGTAGCTCCCCCTGTCCAATACTGAGTACCCATGAGATACATGGCCCAGGCTTGCCAGTTTGGTCAGGGTAAAAGTTGTTGATAGCCTTAAGTCCATCTATATTGGTCATGGACTCCCAACTGTGTTCATTGTTGCCTCTTTATGTTACCAAATACTGCTGCTGCCTCCAGAACTGCCTACAGTCATCTCTCCATTCAACTTTGTACTCCTTTTCTCCATGCCCAATAACGGGTGGTAGTGTTATGGGGGTACTCCTGGGTGTGTAGATGCAGACCGATATCGCCGTACTTGGTGTCGATATAGTCTGATTTTGACGACTAAGACGAACCTGAAGAAGTGGAACTCAATGGTGGTTTGTCGTTGTCGTTGTAGGTTGTGTAGATATACAGGCATTGGGAAAAAAACCGAGTTGTGCCCAGGATATACGTATGTCTGGGGCGCATCGGGCGTTTAATTGGAAACCTTTTAAGCCTCGACGTGGCGTCACACTGAACGTATGTATACACGACCCCAGCGGTTGCATTGGCACCTCCTGACGTAGTATTCCATACTAACGCAGCCATGCAGTGCACCCATTTCTTACTGACGCAATATCCCTGTTACTGACGCAGTATCTCTTACTGACGCAGTTATATGGTGCCCACACCGATTGATCCACAATACTACTCCTATGATGCCTGAGTGCAATGAATATCTTGACATAACCCACTGTTCACTGCATGCGTCATTGATACGATGCCTTGAGTTGCACTCACAGTTCGGGCTAAGGATACAGTACAGTGATATTAATGTGCATGATGTTGGATATTACAGCCTAATATATACAGTTTCCCATTCCAAATGCCATCCTACATGTTGCAGCCATCTTGAAGAACATCCTCTAAACTGCTCTCTCCTTCCCAGATATCCACCAATTCCAACTCAACGTCCTTGTACTTGTCCTCATCGTCATCCACATCCACATCCTCATCTTCGTCCTCGTCTGCCACCCCCTTGTTTTTGACCAGATCATCATCCAGCTGGAGGCCACAATATTGCTCGGCATGACTCCTGGCACTGTGTATGGCATCATGCTGGTTGTCATTATCATTGTCACTATCGTCAACCCAATCGTCATCATCGAAAGACAAATCTTTAGCAATGGGGATGCAGATTGCTGAAATGATCGGAGTCTCAATGTCTGGCTCAATCATCAGAGCTTCCATCGCAGTCTTGATGAACACCACCCGTTGAGGTTTGGTTGCAATGGCAGGCATGTTATTTGCTCCATTCTCATGTAGAATGAAGCGACAACCATACCAGCAAAACTGTTTTTCGAAAATAAGTCAACAACCAGCCCAGCTAGCGCCAAGCGGATACTTGCAATGGATTCCTAACCCCCAATTACCCCCCCTACTATAGGACATCTCTCTTCCAGGACCTTTATTGTTGCTGGGTGGAATACTGGGCCTCTTACCCCTCTTTTCCCCCCCACTGCAACCCCCTACAAAAGGGCCCCCACCAATCATCTACACAACCAATTCTTATCCAATCAACTCCAAACTTGGGCAGCGTTAAAAGCGCATATAGACGAGGCTCAAGTTTTAATTTCAGACGAAAAGTTTAACATTTGCATTAGTTACACAAAATCTTCGAAAAGTCGCTTTTTCACTCCTAACCCCCCTGAATCTCAGTGGAATCAACTCTAAATCAAAATCGGACAACGGCAATCGATTCAGCGGCCCCAGAAGCCCTAAGAACAAACCATCTACACCTGCCTACAAGCCCCAGACTGACTGGGGCAAAAATCCTCGAAGACAAAAACACAATTTCGAATTTCATCATTTTTCCACGAATTTTCATTCGTTTCAAACGCCCTTAAAAACACAGCTTGCACACACACACAGGTCTGCCCTGCCAAAAGCAAAACATAATCGGACAAAAATTTACCTCACAACAGTGGATTTTCAAATTTTCGCATTTTTCCCATCCCCCCCTTTTGAAACATATTGGCCACCGGGGCCAAGCAGGCCTGATAGAGGTCTGCTTGACACTACGGGTGTCTCTGTATCTGCTGTGAGGAGGTAAAAGGCTCGAGTTCAAGGCTCCAACACCTTGCTAGGATAACAGAGGTGAAACTCTAACCCCCTCAGGGAATAGGTGGTACCGAGGCCACATATATCAACATTGAAACGTCGGATTCATTACTATTCAAAATACCCACAAAATGTTTATATCTTGAACATATTTCGTATCCAGCACACCCTGACAAGTCCTAAATGTCTGCCCCTATACCACCACCTCCTCCACCGGGCACTTCCAGTACTTATGGAATGCACCATTACCCAAACCCCAGTTCGGATCCACTTTCCGCAATTGATGCCCCAGCTGTATCACATAGTACCCTGACAGGCCACATATGCAAATGAGGAAAGACAGGCAAGCACGGAAGTTCTCGCTGACTGCTGGCTACCTCACCATACCCACCACTCAATGCCCATCGTACACATTCAAGCACCTGCATGGCCATTGGCAATATCCATCCCAGGACACCCTCTGAACAACTATAACCATCTTCCCCACCTCAAGAACCAACCAACCAAGGCCATCTCGGAAACGCTGATGATACAGATCTAGAACTTGGAGATGCCCCAGAGCATACCAAGGCCAATGACAAATGTTCTGACGATGATAACGATTCTGAAGATGAAGACTTTCAGGACCCATCCACCAACCTGCTGAATCCAAATGACGAAGATGAAGATAGGATTCATCAGGTATTCAAAGCCATCCTTCAACTACTTCACAAGGATATTCCCAAAATCAACAAACCACTCATCATCCAAAACCAAAAACTGGCAACCCACGTAGCATTAATTGAAATCAAACACGAAATTGCCCTCAATACCATTGCAACCCTTGGACAATAAGTTGAATACCTTGTACAAATCCAAGTTTCAAAGACAGATGCACCACCAGCACCACCAAACCTACTAACTCCAGCCGTCCCAGAAAGGACTTCCCCCAAACCCACACTCCGGTCAGCAATTGAATCTGCATGCGCAAAGAAAGACTTACCAAAAGATCGGATTGGGCGTACTCTCAATCCCCGTCCTCTTACCAAGAAACGACGCACACTAGTGATTGCCCGACACAGTGATCAACCAGTTACTGCCGATCTTACAAAACCTAAGCTCGCCAGCAACACCACCCTCCGACACTGCCATGCAGACCCTGTGGCCAATATTGAACATGTTTCTGCCAACTATGAGCACAATCTCGTCCTCTTGACAGCAGACGCCTGCCCTGTGCAATTGGTACTAGCCTACAAGGCAGCTATTGAAGAAACAGTTCATTCAGTCGATACAACCGCACAAAATCTCAAACAGCAAGAAATCTGGATCAGAATAATGGTTCATTCCATTGACATTACTATGTTTCCTAAATGTGAAACCGGAATGAAATTATTGAAAGAAGAAATTGAGATGAACAACAATCATATCATGCTCACGACTCTACCACGATCTCCTACAAAGCCAGGAACTCGACCACACAAAAAGGCAACCACCATGGTTATCGCAGTCTGTACTGAACCTGCAGCAAAACTTATTCAAGATCATCGAGTACAAGTAGATGGCAAGACCCGCTAGGCCGACCAATATGTGGCATCCCGACCAACCGACCAATGTACTAACTACCAACAATTTGGTCATTCCTACCTACGATGCAAACAATCATCTTTCTGCAACATATGTGCAGAACCTCACTCCACTACCTCCCACTCATGCGGATCATGTCCCAGCATAGGCAAACTGTGTGTTCATGATGTTATGCAATATATCAATTGCAAGGGTAATTACCCAGCCAATGATTCGAAATGCCCAACAATTCTTGCCATACATGCTGAACTACGAGCCAAGTTCATGAAAGACCACCCTACCATTACCCTTACCTAAACAACCTTCCTATTCACCCACCAAAATTCTAATTATACAACACAACTGCAACCGCTCCTGCATAGTCATCAATACCCTTCTTGACTTTGCAGTTGAAATGGCCGACCTTCTTTTATCCCAAGAACCTGGATTCAACCCAGACAATACATTCATTACAATACACCCTGCATTTGAGCTACTGATACCACATGTAAACTTAAGAAAATACAATAGGGCAATTGCCTATGTGGCCAAAAACAATCCTTATATCAAATGGTCACCACGTACCAATATCAGCCAGGATCCTGATATTCAAGTGCTTGAAATATCAACCCCAGCGATATCACCAATCACAGTCTTCAATATTTAGAATGAACACGAAGAAATATCTAATCTCGACACCATTCCAAGTAGCTTCATCAAAATCCCATTGCCTGAACGATGCATTATTTCTGGTGACATGAAGGTCCATCATACATGGTGGTATTCACAAATCAAAACACCCAAATGCGTTGACGAACTTGTTGATATTATAGAAACTAATAACTTTTCCCTTCTCAATGAATCTGATACCCCTACATACTACTACTGAAATGGCAAGGGAACCTCTATTATTGACCTGGCCTTTACATCCCAAGCTATCCATGACTCAGTTACCAATTGGGCAGTGGATATCAACGCAACAACTGATTCAGACCATGCAACAATACGTTTTGATATCTTGGCAGAATCTGAACTTGTTACCATAGACTCCAACACGATATGATACAACAGGAATAAGACAGATTGGGATTTCTTCTCAAAAACTCTCGATACATTCTCCCATGCCTCACGAATGGTCAGGCAATATCTCTATGAACAACCAACTGAATCAAACCTTGACAAATCAGACGAACTACTCCGAGATATGATTCTTGATGCAGTCAAGGCATCTACCCCTGCTCTCCGGCTTACAACACATTCAAAACGCTGGTAGACCCCCCAACTCAGAATCTCCCAGACATAGATCAGCCGTGCGCAGCTGCAGTGGAAGAAAACCCACCTTGAATGTGATCACATCCAATTTGAAGCTGTTCGAAACCAACAATTCCGCGATATCCGCACCTCCAACACAACAATGTGGATTGAATTTTTAGCAAATGCACAAGGCACTGAGATCTTTACAGCCCTCCGTTACACCAAACCCAGGAATATTCTCCAATCACCACCCCTATGATTCTCCAACACAACAGTAGTGACTGTTGAAGAAACGGCAGTACTGTTCCGTTCCACCATGTTCCCACCCCCACCAGTAGCACCTTCCCCAACTGATATCACCAATCGACCAACCCTGCCATGGGTTACATTTACCCCTACCGAACTCAAACAAGCAATTTGTGCCTCTGCACCAAGTAAAGCCCCCGGACCTGATCGGCTTTGAAGGTATCGAAGAACTCTTTTGGCGGTGGCCATATGTGTTGTGGAGGGATTAGTATTGAATTGTGAGAGATGAGTAATAGTGTATGTGAGGTCAGGTCTGGTCCCAGTAAATAAATACATGAAAGATCCAATGATTTGTTGATATGATTGCATTGTTTTATTGTAAGTATATTGGAGATTCCTTACCAACCTATGGATTGGGTCGATGGGAGTCAAAACTGATTTACAGTCGTTCAATCCAAATCTCTTTAGTATCTTTTCGATGAATGCCGTTTGGGAGAGAGTCATTCCAGCATCTGTGAATGGAATGTTGATTCCAAACAGTCAATATAGTAATCCCATATCATTATCTTCAAATTCACTTTTCAGTATTCCGATGGTTGGATCTTTCAAGGCTCCAGTTTCTCCATACATTGTAATGTCGTCCACATAAATAGCAATAAACAGATCTCCTGATTTGTGAACAAGAACACAGTGAGCGAAATTAGTGATAACAAAACTGTAGGGAATGAGGTACTCAAACGAATCTGTGATACCATTCTCGAGGTGATTGTTTCAGTCCGTAGATACATCGTTTTAATTTGGCAACTTTTCCATCTATCCTGCTGCCTTCAGGTAGATGCATATAGATTTCTTCTTTCAATATGCCATAAAGAATGGCTGTCGTGACGTCCAGTTGATGAGGTTTCCACCCTTTGCAGGCGGCAATTGCTAACAGCTGTCTTAAGGAATCGTAACGAACAACAGGGGACAAGATTATGTCGTAGTCAGGACCGTGAATTTGACGGAATCGTTTTGAAATGAGTGTAGCTTTGAAACGTTGGATTTCTCCTTTGACGTCTGTTTTGATCTTGATTACCCATTGAGAATCAACTATATTTCGATTTGTTTGTTTGGGTACTACTTCCCACACATCGTTATGTTTAAGTGATTGGAGTTCTTTATTGATTGCGACTTTCCATTCTGATCAATCAGATGAGGATTTGGCTTGTCAAAATGTTTGAGGTTGTTCAATGACTATTGATGTGAGTAAGCTTTCTTCGGAATGTAGGGAGAGAGAGATTTCATCAGCATTGCGCATTGTTCTGTCAAGAATTTGCTCGTTCTGAGTTTCTATTTTCCACCATTCTCTAGGAGGTTTCACTTGTCTTCCTGGAGCGACAACCACACCAGCAAAACTGTGTTCGAATATAAGTCAACAACCAGCACAGCTATTGCCAAGTGGACACTTGCAATCAATTCCTAACCCCCAATTACACCCCCTACGATAAGACATCTCTCTTCCAGGACTTTCATTGTTGCTGGGTGGAAATCTGGGCCTCATACCCCTCTTTTACCCCCCCTGCAGCCCCCTGTTAAAGGGCCCCCACCAATCATCTACACAACCAATTCCTGTCCGATCAACTCCAAACTTTGGGAGAATTGAAAGCAAATATAAACGAGGCTCAGGTTTTAATTTCAGACCAAAAGCTCAACATTGGCATCAGTTACACAAAATCTTCGCAATGTCACTATTTCGCTCCTACCGCCCCCTCTATCTGAAAGGAATCAATTCCAAATCAACAACGGACAACGGCAATTGATTCAGCGGCCCCCGAAGCCCTTAGGACGAACCATCTACATCTGCCTACAAGCCCTAGACTGTCTGGGCGAAAAATCCTCGAAGATGACAACGCAATTTCGAATTCTATCGTTATACCACGACTGTTCATCCGTTTCGCAAGCCCCTGAGAACACTGCTTGCACACACACACAGGTCTGCCCTGCCGAAAGCACAACTCAATCGGACAAAAATTGACATCACAACGGTTGATTTTCAAATTTTCGCATTGTTCCATTCCTCCCTTTTGAAACATATTGGCCACCAGGGCCCAGCAGACCTCCCAGGGTGTAGGCGATAACAACCGGCTGCTTTGCCACCATTGACCCCCTGAGTCTTTGGGTGGATCTTCCAGAATTAAGTTGTACTTTCTTTCTTGCATTGGTTTTACAGCCCCATTACATAGCAGGCCTCATAGAGGTCTTCTTGTCACTACAGGTGTCTCTGTATCTGCTGCGGGGAGGTAAAAGGCCCCAGTACAAGGCTACAACACCTTGCTAGGACAAAGGAGGTGAAGCTTGAACCCCTCAGGGAATAGGTGGTACTGAGGCCACTTATAGCAATATTGAAATGTCGGATTTATTACTATTCAATAATACTCAGAAAATCTTTATATCTTTAACATATTTAGTACCCAGCAAACCCTGACAAATTCTTAATGTCTGCCCCTATACCGCCACCTTCTCCACCTGGCCCTTCCAGTACTTATGGAATGCACCATAATCCAAACCCCAGTTCTGACCCACTTTCCGCAATTGATGCCCCAGCTGAATTACATACTACCCATACGGGCCACAATTCCAAACGAGGAAGGAAAGGCAAGCAGGGAAGTTCTGGCCGACTGCCGGCTACCTCACCATACCCACCACTCAATGCCCCTCGTATACCTTCAAGCACCCGCATGGCCATTGGCAATGTTCTTCCCATGACACTCTCTGAACAACTACAACAATCTTCCCCACCTGAGAAACAAACCAACCAAGGCTATCTCTGAAACCCTGATGATACAGATCTAGAGCTTGGAGATGCCCCAGAGGATACTGAGGGCAATGACGAATGTTCCGACAATGATGATAATTCTGACAATGAAGACTGTCAGGACCCATCCACCAACCTGCTGAATCCAACAGACGAAGATGATGATAGGATTCATCAGGTATTCAAAGCCATTCTTGAACCAGTCCCCGAGGATATTCTCAAAATCGACAAATGTTCTGCCATCCAAAACCGAACAGTGGCAACCCGCTTAGCCTCAATGGAAACCAAACACGAAATTGCCTTCAATACAATTGCAACCCTTGGAAAACGAGTTGAATACCTTGTACAAATCCAAGCTTCAAAGAAAGATGCACCACCAGCACCACCAGACCTACTAACTCCAGCTGTCCTGGATGGGACTTCCCCCAAACCCACACTCTGGTCAGCAATTGCATCTGCATGCGCAAAGAAAGACCACCAAAAGATAAGAATGGGCATACTCTAATCCCGTCCTCTCACCAAAAATCAACGCACACTAGTGATTGCACCACACAGTGATCAACCAGTTACTGCCGATCTTACAAAACTCAAGCGGCCATCAACGCCATCCTCCGACGCTGCCATGCAGACCCTTTGGCCAATATTGGACATGTTTCTGCCAACTATAAGCACAATCCTGTCCTCCTGACAGCAGACGCCTGCCCTGTGGAATTGGTACTGGCCCACAAGGCTGCTATTGAGAAACAGTTCGTTCAGTTGACAACGCACAAAATCTCAAAAAGCAAGAACCTGGATACGAATGATGGTTCACTCCATTGACATTACAATGTTTCCTGAATGTGAAACAGGAATGAAATTATTGAAAGAAGATATTGAGATGAACAATAATCATATCAAGCTTACCACTTACCATGATCTCTTACGAAGCCAGAACACGACCACACAAAAGGCAACCACCATGGTTATCGAAGTCCGTACTGAACATGAAACAAACTTATTCAGGACCATGGAGTACAAGTAGATGGCAGGACCCGCAATGCCGACCGATATGTGCATCCCGACCAACCGACCAATGTACTAACTGCTACATTATGGCCATTCCTACTACAATGCAAAAATCAGCTATCTGCAATATATGTGCAGAACCTCACACCACCACCTCCCACTCATGGGATCATGTCCCAGCATAGGCAAACAGTGTGTCCATGATGATATCCAATGCATCAATTGCAAGGGAATCACCATACAACGATTCAAATGCGCAACAATTACTGCCCTACGTGCTGAGGCACGAGCAGAGTTCATGAAAGACCACCGACATCACCCATGCCAAACAACCTTCCTCTTCATCTACCAACATTCGAATTATACAACACAACTGCAACTGTTCCTGTTAGTCATCAATACCCTTCTTGACTTTGCAGTTGGAACAGCTGACCTTCTTTTACTCCAAGAACCTGGATTCAACCCAGACAACACATTCATTACAACACACCCTGGATTTGAGCTACTGATACCACCTAAAACTTAAGAAAACACAATAGACAATTGCCTATGTGGCCAAAAACAATCTTTATATCAAATGCTCACCACGTACCGACATCAGCCAGGATCCTGATATTCAAGTCCTTCAAATATCAACCCAGCAATAGCTACCAATCACAGTCTTCAATATTTACAATGAACACGAAGGCATATCTAATCTCTACAGCATTCCAAGAAGCTTCACCAAAATCCCATTGCCTGAACAATGCATTATTGCTGTGACATGAATGCCCATCATACATAGTGGAATTCACAAATCAAAACACCCAAACTGCCGACAACTGTTCATATCATGGAAACCAATAACTTTTCCCTCCTCAATGAACCTGACACCCCACATACTACTACCGAAATGGCAAGGGAACCTCTATTATCGACCTGGCCTTTACATCCCAAGCTATCCATGACTCAGTTAAAATTGGCAGTGGATGACACGCATCAACTGGTTCAGACCATGCCACAATACGTTTTGATATCTTGGCAGAATCTGAACTCGTTACCACAGACTCCAACACAATAAATACAACTGGAATAAGCAGTTGGATGTATTATCAAACTCTCAATACACTCTCCCATGCCTGACGAATGGTCTGGCAATACCTCCATGAACAACCAACTGAAGAAACCTTGACAAATCAGCGAACTGCTACGAGATAGATTTTGATGCAGTCAGGAATCTACCCCTAGTTCTCCAGCTGATGACACATTCAAAACGCTGGTGGACCCCCCAACTCAGAATCTCCCGAACACAGATGAACTGTGCCCAGAAGCAGTGGAAGAAAACCTGCCTTGAATATGATCACATCAAATTCAAAGCTGTTCGAAACCAATCGTTCTGGGATATCCGCACCTCCAAAACAACAATGTGGATTGAATTTTTAGCAAATGACAAGGCACTGAGATCTTTACAGCCCTCCGTTACACCAACCCAGGAAAACCTAGTGAACACCATCTCTATCATTGTCCAACACAACAGCAGTGACTTTTGAAGAAAGGCAGTACTGTTCCGTTCCACCATGTTCCCACCCCATCAGTAGCACCTTCCCAACTATATCACCAATCGATCAACCCTGCCAGGGTTACATTTACCCCTACGAAATCAAACAAGCATTTTTACCTCTGCACCACGTAAAGCCCCCAGACCTGATGCGCTCCCCGTTCACTGACACCGGCAAGCATACCCAGCAGCCACTGAACAATTCAACAGTCTCTGTGCTATACTTGGCACCACAGGATATCACCCCACCTGTTGGCGACAATTTATTAATATATTTATTTTTTCATCATACAGCATGCAGCCCGTAGGCTATGGCCAGTGAGGTACAAACAAGTAACCAAGAACAAGAACAACAACTGAAACCGAACAAAGGAAAAACGAAAAACCACTGGCTAGGTAGCACCGCTCCGCAGCGACAACCACACCAGCAAAACCGTTTTTCGAAAATAAGTCAACAACCAGCATAGCTATCAACAAACGGACACTTCATATCGATTCCTAACTCCCAACTACCCCACCTACGAAAGGGCATCTCTTCCCCAGGATCATCATTGTTGCTGGGTGGAAAACTGGGCCTCTTACCCCTCTTTTTCCCCCCCTGCAAAAGGGCCCCCACTGAATATCCACACAAACAATTCTTATCCAATCGACTTCAAACTATGGGAGCATTGGGAGCACATATAGACAAGGCTCAGGTTTTAATTTCAGACCAAAAGCTTAACATTTGCATTAGTTACACAAAATCTTCGAAAAGTCGCATTTTCGCTTCTACCCCCCCTCTATCTCAGTGCAATCTACTCCAAATCAGAATCGGACAACGGCAATTGATCCAGCGGCCCCAGAAGCCCTTAGAACGAACCACCAACACCTGCCTACAAGCCCCTGACTGTCTGGGCCAAAAATCCTCGAAAAGTCGCTTTTTCGCTCCTACCCCCCCTCTACCTCAGTGGAATCAACTCCAAATCAAAAACAAACAACGGCAATCGATTCAGCGCACTCAAAAGCCTTTAGAACGAACCATCTACACCTACCTACAAGCCCCAGACTGCCTGGGCCAAAAATTCTCGAAGTCAAAAACACAATTTCGAATTCCATCGTTTTTCCACGAGTTTTAATTCGTTTCGAACGCCCTTATGAACACAGCTTGCACACACACACAGGTCTACCCTGCCAACAGCACAACTTGATCGGACAAAAATTGACTCCACAACGCTCAATTTTCCACATTGACACATATTTCGCATTTTTCGCATTTTCCCACTCCCCCCCATTGGAACATATTAACCACCGGGGCCCAGCAGACCTACCAGGGTGTAGGCGACGACGTCCAGCTACTTTGCCGCCATTGACCCCCTGAGTCTTTGGGTGGATCCTCCTTTTAGGGGTTTCCCCTTAGCATGCGTATGAAGTACATCAGGCTTAGTCTGCCAGGCTTGCCGTTATTCAAAGATGAATCAGTGGTTAAAATCACACCCCTGAGGATGTCTACTGATGAGTTAGCAGACGGCTCAACATAGCCGGGTGAAATCCCCATAATAGTCTATGCTACAATACTACTTCTCAGCATAGGGAATAGCTACCCAGTGTGGAGACAGTACGCACACTCGATCAGACAGTAATCTTGGGGGTAAAAACCCATAGTACTGGCCAAGGCATGGGACACACCAACCATACTGCCGAAGCAATGTAACTGCCGAGCAGGGGTCTTCGGATCAGCTATGCGTTACGGATCAGACCAGTGATATCTCTGGTATCATGCTAATACTGGGACAAACCATACCCGTGGTTAGCCTCATGGATTTGGTTAGACAAGCGATATTATCTTAGTATGCGGGACTTTGCTATCTCTAGAGCTAGAATAAGCAAAGAAGATAAGCTAACTGCGCCCCGGTAGTTAACTCTACCTAAAAGATAAGTGCTTGGATCTAGACTGTCGAACACCAGCTCTGCCGTGTTTGTAACACGATAACTGACAGAGGGCACCCCCTTCGGGGAAAACGGATAAGACCTGATGACACTAGGTACGTGGCAATGTATGGGTTGGCAGCTCATTGAATCATTGATCACTATTCCACTCAATACGAAGAAAGATAACTAATACGAAGTAATGGTCCGATATGTATGTCAGCAATGTCATAACATACAGGATAACCTTTGGGAACTCCTGGTGGGGGCTTACGCAACCACACGTTGTCAAACGGAACTCTCCACAGCTAACTACCGAGACCGGCTCTGAAGCAACGATCGGATATTATGTGAACACCCACTACGGTGGACTGAGTGTTACTGAGATAGTACTATACACACACATCATAGATTACAGAGAAGTACCGTCACCTCTTAGCAGGATGGTTTGACGCGGAAATACTCACCTATAAAAGACCACCTTAAACCCACAAGTTTAAACACAACGATTCAAGCAACAGTCGAACAAACCACAGTCAGAACACAACAGCGGAAAACCACCTGAAATATTATCAAGTTATTTACCTTAAGAATATTCACCAATAAACTTTTATGTCTATTACAGACAATCAGAAGATTCTCTACGCTCGCATCTTGCACCCCCAAGCAAACACTCGAGCCAAATACGAACACCTCGCACAATACCTTGTTCGTCATAACCTGTTGGTAGAATACTACCACTATTTCCATACCGGTGAACTTCCTTCCCAAGTCGCCTTTGACGAATCATCAGAGGATTACCTCCAAGACAGTTACGACTTTTAAACACAGGGCCATACTGCAATAGATACCCGTATTTATACATACAGTACAACGACGTAAACGCGTCACGTTTGAATTTCATATCTTCAGTTTTATCATCGTTATCAAGATACGCCTTTACCACAAGTCGGTACAACAATAACGATAAAGCTAAGTCACATCTAGCTGCAGTATCCCCCTGACAGTATAATATTCCGGACGTTATCCGAAATACGTTCATGAACTGTGTACTGTGCGAAGAAAAAGCTCTCTGCGCGGCAAAAATATTCGACATAACAGGAAACAACCAAAACATACCTTGTTGCCCATCACACTGTCCAAAATATTGCAACAATCAGTGTTTACGTTGCCGTCACGTCCAACGAATAGCTCTTTACGCGCTAGCTAGAGCAAGCATCACAACATCCTCGAATACTCAAAATGTCAACACCCAGGTGCAGACTCTCCTTTGGAGCGGACCGGTTAGCACCAGTGTCCACAGCAATCTCCAAACCAACCTCGGCAGCACCCAAACCTCTACCAGAATGGGTCAAGAAACTACAAGAGCACTATCAACAGTCACGGCAGAAGTACCAACAGATAGTGCAGGACGAGGACACCGAAATGATCGACAGCGTACAAGCACAAGTATCACGACTCGATCAAGAAATGCAGAATCTAATCGAATGCTGCAACAGCGAGAGAGTAGTGATAGAAGTCGAATTCGACAATGTTCCAAAAGGCTGCGAAACCTTCGCTCAGCAAGTAGAAACCAACAGAGCCCTGGGAGCTCAAGTACTGGAAGGACACGAACAGCAAATCAGGATACTTGAATGTGTACTGAAAGAAACAAGAACTGGAATCGATGTCATCCAGGACCAATCACATCAAATCATTGCCGGAGCAACAGACGAGTTCAGAAGACTCGAAAGAAGAATAGAAAGTTGCGAAAAAGAACAAGCCCAACTGAGGGTTAAGCAAGCCTCGCTATCAGTATCATACACCGCAATCCATAAAAGGATAACAGACCTTGAGGCTCATACAAAGAAAAATGTACCCGACTACCACGATTTACGAAAAATCGCGGACAGAATTGAGGAGGTTGCAGAGCAAACCACAGGCCTAACAGAAGCGGTGGAAAGAGCAAAGGTGTCTAATACAACACCAGGTAGATGAGGAAGAACCGAACAAGTTCAGGAATGGAGACACAGAACGGAGGAAAGAAACAGAAGCATTTCTCCAAAAACAGATTCAGATATAGCCCCAAGACCTGGCCTTCGGGGAGGATCTGGTACCGATGCTGGAATGCCTGATCCTGAACCAGAATCAGAACCTGAACCTGAACCAAGACCAAGCGGAAACAGAGAAACAGGAGGAGATCCGCCACCACCTCCGTCTCCACCAGGACCATCTGAACGACCTAGATCCAGAAGGACCAGATCCCCAACCAGACGGTCTAGAACAAGGAGGTCCAGATCACAGTCCAGAACAAGGCATAACAACAGACCAAGGGATTCAAGAATTAAAATGACGGATCCACCCAAGTTCACAGGAAAAAGTTCCGAGGATTTTGACACCTGGTGGATGTGCATGGAAACAAACAACATACACACCAGCGAATCAAAAAGGATCAGTACCTCGAGCATTCAAAAGCGCAGATGGAAAAACCTACGCACAAATGATTCAAGGAGTCCCACCAGAAGAAGAAAAAAGAAGAAGGGCGGCAAAGGAATGCATACGGTGTGCATGGCCTTCGGGGCGAAAAGGAGCACACGGAACAATGAAGTGCTTCCAAGCAGTAAAAGTCACCAACGGAACGGCGGATTGTCCCAAAGGATATCAAAAATTGAAAGTAGGAGGTTTCGACCAATTGGAGGATACGCCAGTCGACGAGTACGAAATTGAAAGTGATAAGGAAAAAGAAGGGCAAGTACAAACATCCGAGGGAGACGAGATAACAGAGGATAGCAGTGAGGATATTGCGGATGATTGGTGGAACCAAACTGAAGACATCTCGGAGTAAGGAGATAATAGAACGGTTCGTTAATTATGTGAAGGATTTTGGCGATTAGGCGGGAGAAAGCCTTTATATAGATACCGGTCGCAACCTTGAGGATTCCGGAAGGGATGAAACTGCTGGACGGTAGTTGCGCAATAAGTAAGTATATCCCTCAAACTAACCAAAAGATTAGAATTCAAGGACCTGCTACGGCCCAGTCATTGACGAAAGGATGGCTACAAAACGCAAACAACCTCCCATGGAGGAAGAAAACTCAATCAAGCGACAAAATACATCAAACGATTTGTGTTTTACGAAGTCAAAAAACTACACAAAATCCCACAAACACGCATAGAAAAAGACCAATCTATAAGTTCTTTATTGACTATGATGATGGAACTGGAAACAGCAAACAATTCCCAGTACGAGCAATGTTAGATCTAGGATCTACATCCTTCACAATATCACCGCAATGTGCAAAAGTGTTTAAAGTACCAGTGTTCAAAAGGAAAAACTCAGTCAGAGCAAATGACTTTGGAGGAAACAAAGTAAAGCAACCGGGGATGTATACCATTCCGCTAGGTTTAGCCTTCGGAAACCATCGATCACTCGAAACATTCGAAGTAGCACCAATGCAAAAAGAATACGACGTATTAATACCAGCGTGGTATTGGAGAAAATAAAGCACAAGGAACATCATACGGTCACCTACATTTTACAGAGTGTGGAAGCAAATGTTACAATCATGGAAAGAAAAACCCAGACTGGAAATCACGTACGATGATCGAATAGTTTTTCGAAGCGATGTGATAAATATCGGATCGGTCATATTCAGTAACACAACTCAATTGGCAGAGAAATTGCCACCTCAATACCATAAATGGTTGTTACATTCGATCCCCAGGAGTCTGAGAAATTACCAAATCATGGCCCTCACGACCACGAAATCAACCTCAAAACATCGGATGATCAGGTTAAAGTCGGACCAATATACCAATTATCAAGAGAAGAAGAAAAACTACTGCGAGAATACATCGATAAAATGATAAGGGAAGGAACAATTCAACCATCTCAGGGACAAGCAGGAAGCCCGATTTTATTCGTACCAAAACCTAATGGTCGAGGATTACGTCTTTGTGTAGATTACAGACGATTAAATGATCTTACGATCAAAGACAAAACCGCACTACCTTTAATGGACGAACTACAAAATCGAATGAAAGGAGCTAAGTGGATCACGAAGTTGGATATGAAATCCGGATACCACCTAGTAAGAATGGCAACAGGACACGAATGGAAAACGCTTTCAGAACCAAGTTTGGATCCTACGAATATATGGTAATGCCGTTTGGGTTAACAAACGCACCTGCTACTTTTCAAAGATGGATGAACGGAATCCTACAACCATTCCTAGGACACCACGATAATGTCACAGTATGCTACATCGACGACGTTATGATAGCAACCAAAGGAACTCGAGAAGAACACCATGAGTATGTAGGAAAAATACTCCAGGTCCTTCAGGATAATGAGTTAGTGGTGGAAATCGACAAATGCGAATTCGATAAACAAGAAGTTGAATTCCTGGGATTTCTAGTCAGTGGAAAAGGATTGAAAATGGCCCCAAGCAGAAGCGAAGCAATAACCAAATGGCCAATACCGAAAACACAGAAAGAGGTTCAAATCATTTTAGGATTATGGAACTTCTATCGAAGATTTATGAAAGGATATGCTGGAATCGTAGCACCAATAACAGATATGTTGAAAGGAGATGGAAAGAATTTCATGTTCGGAGACCCACAAAAAGCGGCCTACTACAACATATGCATATTGTTTGCAGCAGAAAATACCCCAATTCTTCGACATTACGAAGAAGATCGACCAGCAGCAGTCGAGACTGACGCCTCAGACTTCGCCATGGGAGCAATTTTATCGCAAAAGTTTGAAGACGCTAAAATGCACCCTGTCGCCTTTATCTCCAAGAAATTCTCACCCGCCGAAATCAACTATCAAATATACGACAAAGAAATGCTTGCCATAGTATATGCTTTCAAAACATGGCGATGCTACCTCCAAGAAGCTACACATACGACTATCGTCTTCTCTGACCATATGAATCTACAGTACTTTAAAGAACCAATCAACTCAACCGAAGGCAAGCCAGATGAGCAGAAGTACTACAAGAATATAATTTGAAAATTGTATACAGAAAAGGTTCAGCAAATGGAAAAGCAAATGCCTTATCAAGATGTCCGGAGTTCATCTCTAGAGAGGGAGGTACGCAAAGCACGGAAAAGAAAGCTTTATTAGGTCCAGAACTTTGGATGAACATCGGAACAATGGATATTGACGATGAGGAAATAGGAGAAATATCATTCGCCGGATTCTCAGTAAAAAACTAACACCCGGAATGAAAGAACGATGGATTACTGAAGTAGAAGAAGATGAAGAATATAAGGAGATATTAAGAATGTTAGCAACAAGGAGAAGAACGTTGACGAAAGATTTGGAATAGATACAGAAGGGATGTTGGTATGGAAAGGAAACTATACGCACCAAAGGGTTTCGAAAAGAAGTACTCAAACGCGAACACGACTCAAAGTAGCAGGCATTTCGGAAGAGAACGTACTATGGAACTTATCACCAGAAACTTCTACTGGCCCAAGTTAGGAGAGAAGTTCGAGACTATTGCAACAAGTGCGACTCGTGTCAAAGAACGAAAAGCCCCCGACATGCGAAACATGGATTACTACATCCATTGGAATTACCATCGTCACCGTGGTCATTCATATCTGTCGACTTTATCACAGACCTACCGGAGTCAGATGGATGCAAAAATATCATGGTAGTAAACGATCGCTTCACGAAAATGGCTCACTGTATACCTACAGCCAAACGGGAATCGTCAGTAGTAGCCAAACTGTTCCTAGACAATGTGTGGAAATATCACGGATTGCCAACAGATATAGTATCGGACAGAGACGGGGTGTTTACCGGACATTTCATTGCAGACTTATACCAATTTTTAGGAATCAAACGTGCAATGTCAACAGCGTTTCACCCTCAAACGGACGGTCAAACAGAACGGATGAACCAGACGATTGAACATTACCTACGAACATACTGCAACTACGAACAAGACAATTGGAAAGAAATGTTACCAATGGCCGAATACGCATATAACAACTCCAAACATGCGGCAACCAAAATAACACCTTTCTATGCGAACTACGGATATGAACCACGCACCAATTGGCCCACCGAAGTGGAATTCAAAAACCCAAGCTCGGAAATATACGCTCACTACATGGTAGACGTCTATCGCAAGCTCGAAACACAACTTGAAAGCAGTCGTGAAAAAATGGCAACATACTACGATCGAAAAAGAAAGCCAGCACCAGAGTTCAAAGTCAATGATTGGGTAATGCTAGATGGGAGAAATATTCGAACCAAGAGGCAATGCAGAAAACTCGACGACAAACTATACGGACCTTTTAAAATCAGTAAAATCGGAAGCAACAAACGATGGTGTCGGTTAGAGCTACCAGTGTCGTGGAAAATACATCCTACATTCAATGTTGCTCGCTAAACAGTACCGGGGAAAGTCAAAGAAAAGATATTCCACATATAGAAGCAGACAATGAAGGATGGATACCCGACGCTATTATAGCCAGTGGACCAACAGACCAGGATCATCGGAAGCACGTATACTTGGTCAAGTGGGAAGGATTTACGCACGAGGAAAATACTTGGGAATCGTACGAACATCTAGCAGAAATAGCACCTGAACTAATTGATAAGTTCTACGAACAAAAACCAGAGATGGAAAAAGATAAAAGATGGAAACAAAACAAGAAAACACAAAAGAAAAAGAGAAGGAATAAATAGATTTCTTTTGTTAAAACTCACACCGCATTTGATTTTTGTAAGCGGAGGTCACCTATTTTTATTTTTTATTTTTTTTTTTTATCCAAAAGATTAGCTATACCTATAGTATACGCTGTCTGAGTGGTAACTATTGCAAAAGAATCACTTCTTATGTTGGAGTACTCTGTTGAGGTCACCAGAGCTAGAGAGGGAGGTAATGTTAGGGTTTCCCCTTAGCATGCGTATGAAGTACATCAGGCTTAGTCTCCCAGGCTTGCCGTTATTCAAAGATGAATCAGCGGTTAAGATCACACCCCTGAGGATGTCTACTGATGAGTTAGCAGACGGCTCAACATAGCCGGGTGAAATCCCCATAATAGTCTATGCTACAATACTACGTCTCAGCATAGGGAATAGCTACCCAGTGTGGAGACAGTACGCACACTCGATCAGACAGTAATCTTGGGGGTAAAACCCATAGTACTGGCCAAGGCATGGGACACACCAACCATACTGCCGAAGCAATGTAACTGCCGAGCAGGGGTCTTCGGATCAGCTGTGCGTTACGGATCAGACCAGTGTTATCTCCGTATCATGCTAATACTGGGACAAACCATACCCGTGCTTAGCCTCATGGATTTGGTTGGACAAGCGATATTATCTTAGTATGCGGGACTTTGCTATCTCTAGAGCTAGAATAAGCAAAGGAGATAAGCTAACTGCGCCCCGGTAGTTAACTCTACCTAAAAGATAAGTGCTTGGATCTAGACTGTCGAACCCCAGCTCTGCCGTGTTTGCAACACGATAACTGACAGAGGGCACCCCCTTCGGGGAACACGGATAAGACCCGATGACACTAGGTACGTGGCAATGTATGGGTTGGCAGCTCATTGAATCATTGATCACTATTCCACTCAATACGAAGAAAGATAACTAATACGAAGTAATGGTCCGATATGTATGTCAGCAACGTCACAACATGCAGATAACTTTTGGGAACTCCTGGTTGGGGGCTTACGCAACCACACGTTGTCAAACGGAACTCTCCACAGCTAACTACCGAGATCGGCTCTGAAGCAACGATCGGATGTTATGAGAACACCCACTACGGTGGACGGAGTGTTACTGAGATAGTACTATACACACACATCATAGATTACAGAGAGTACCGTCACCCCTTAGCAGGATGGTTTGATGCGGAAATACTCACCTATAAAAGACCACCTTAAACCCACAAGTTTAAACACAACGATTCAAGCAACAGTCGAACAAACCACAGTCAGAACACAACGCGGAAAACCACCTGAAATATTATTAAGTTAATTACCTCGAAAATATTCACCAATAAACTTTTATGTCTATTACAGACATCAGAAGATTCTCTACGCTTGCATCTTGCACACCCAAGCAAACACTCGAGCCAAATACGAACACCTCGCACGATACCTTGTTGTCATAACTTTGGGTAGAATACTCCACCATTTCTATACCGGTGAACTTCCTTCCCATGTCGCCTTTGACGAATCATCAGAGAATTACCTCCAAGACAGTTACGACTTTTAAACACAGGGCCAAACTGCAATAGATGCCCGTATTTATACATACAGTACAACGACGTAAACGCGTCACGTTTGAATTTCATATCTTTAGTTTTATTATCGTTATCAAGATACGCCTTTACCACAAGTCGGTACAACAATATCGATAAAGCTAAGTCACATCTAGCTGCAGTATCCCCCTAACACCTCCAGAGTTAAGTTGCACTTCCTTTCTTGCAGTGGTTTTACAGCCCCATCACATAGCAGGCCTCCTAGAGGTTATCTTGTCGCTACGGGTGTCTCTGTATCTGCTGTGAGAAGGCAAAGGCTCTAGTACAAGGCTCCAACACCTCGCTGGACAAAAGAGGTGAAGCTCTAACCCCCTCAGGGAATCGGTGGTACCAAGGCCACATATATCAACACTCAAATGTCAGATTTATACATATTTTAAAATTCCTAGAAAATTTATATTTCTTTAACATATTTAGCACCTTATAACCCTCCAAAGTCTTCAATGACTTCCCCAATACCACCACCACCCCCACCTGGCACTTCCAGTACTTATGGAATGCACCTGTATCCAAACCCCAGTTCAGACCCACTCTCAGCAATCTATGCCCCAGCTGTATCACACACCACTCTGACAGGCCATATATCCAAACGAGGAAGAAAGGCAAGCAGGCAAGTTCTCGCCGACTGCCAGCTACCTCACCATACTCGTCACTCAATGCCCCTCGTACACGTTCAAGCACCCGTATGGCCATTGGTAATGTCCATCCCAGGACACCCTCTGAACAACTACAACCATCTTCCCCACCTCAACAACCAACCAACCAAGACCATCTCGGAAACCCTGAAAGTGCAGATCTAAACTTGGAGATGCCCCAGGGGATACTGAGGCCAATGACAAATGTTCTGACGATAATGACAATTTGAAGATGAAGATTTCAGGACCCATCCACCAACATGCTGAATGCAAATGACGAAGATGAAGATATAATTCATCACGTATTCAAAGCTATCCTTGAACCACTCCACAAGGATATTCTCAAAATTAACAAACCTCTCACCACCCAAAACCGAAAACTGGCAACCCAGTTAGCCTCAATGGAGACCAAACACGAAATTGCACTCAATACCATTGCAACCCTTGGACACCGAGTTGAATACCTTGTCAAATCCAAGCATCGAAGAAAGATGCACCACCAGCACCAACAGACCTACTAACTCCAGCCATCCCAGAAGGGACCTCCCCCAAACCCACACTCTGGTCAGCAATTGCATCCGCATGCGCAAAGAAAGACCCACCAAAAGATACGAATGGGCGTACTCTCAATCCCCGTCTTCTCTCCAAAAAACAAAGCACACTAGTAATTGCCTGACACAGTGATCAACCAGTTACTGCGGATCTTACACAACCGAAGCTTGCGATTAACGCCACCCTCCGACGATGCCACGCAGACCCTTTGGCCAACATTGGACATTTTTCTGCCAACTACAAGCACAATCTTGTCCTCCTGACAGCAGTAGCCTGCCCGGTGGATTTGGTACTAGCCCATAAGGCTGCTATTGAAGAAACAGTTCGTTCAGTTGATACAACAGCACAAAATCTCAAAAAACAAGAAACCTGGATCCGAATGATGGTTCACTCCATTGACATTACAATGTTTCCTGAATGTGACACAGGAATGAAATTATTGAAAGAAGATATTGAGATGAACAATAATCATATCAAGCTTACCACTCTACCACGATCTCTTACGAAGCCAGAAACAAGACCACACAAAAAGGCAACCACCATGGTTATCGCAGTCCGTACTGAACATGAAGCAAAACTTATTCAAGAGCATGGAGTACAAGTGGATGGCAGGACCCGCAAAGCCGACCGATATGTGGCATCCTGACCAACCGACCAATGTACTAACTGCCTACAATATGGCCATTCCTACCTACGATGCAAACAATCAGCTATCTGCAATATATGTGCAGAACCTCACACCACCACCTCCCACTCATGTGGATCATGTCCCAGCATTGGCAAACAGTGTGTCCATGATGTTATCCAATGCATCAACTGCAAGGGTAATCACCGAGCCAACGATTCTAAATGCCCAACAATTACTGCCACACGTGCTGAGGTACGAGCCAAGTTCATGAAAGACCACCCGACCATCACCCATGCCTAATCAACCTTCCTATTCACCAACCAAAATTCGAATTATACACCACATCTGCAACGGTTCCTCCTTAGTCATCAATACCCTTCTTGACTTTGCAGTTGGAACGGCCCACCTTCTTTTACTCCAAGAACCTGGATTCAACCCAGACAATACATTCATTACAACACACCCTGGATTTGAGCTACTGATACCACCTAAAAACTTAAGAAAACACAATAGGACAATTGCCTATGTGACCAAAAACAACCCTTAAATCAAATGCTCCCCACATATCGACATCAGCCAGGATCCTGATATTCAAGTCCTTGAAATATCAACCCCCTCAATTGCACCAATCACAGTCTTCAATATTTACCCTGAACATGAAGGCGTATCTAATCTCTATACCATTCCAAGAAGCTTCACCAAAATCCCATTGCCTGAACGATGCATTATTGCTGGTGATATGAATGCCCATCATACATGGTGGAATTCACAAATCAAAACACCCACACGTGCAGATGAACTTGTTCAGATCATGGAAACCAATAACTTTTCCCTCCTCAATGAACCAAACACCCCAACAAATGACTACCGAAATGGCAAAGGAACCTCTATTATCGACTGAGCCTTTACCTCACAAGCCATCCATGACTTGGTTACAAATTGGGCTGTGGAAGAAAACGCATCAACTGGTTCAGACCATGCAACAATAGGCTTTGATATCTTGGCAGAATCTGAACTTGTTACCACTGACTCCAACACGATAAGATACAACTGGAATAAGACAGATTGGGATTTATTCTCAAAAACTCTCAATACACTGTCCCATGCCTCACGAATGGTCTGGCAATACATCCATGAACAACCAACCGAATCAAACCTTGACAAATCTGCCGAACTACTCCAATATATGATTCTTGATGCAGTCAAGGAATCTACCCCAGTTCTCCAGCTTACAACACATTCAAAACGCTGGTGTACACCCCAACTCAAAATTTCCCGAATACAGATGAACCGTCCCAGAAGCAGTGGAGGAAAACCCGCCTTGAAAGTGATCACATCAAATTCAAAGCTGTTCGAAACTAATATTTCCGGGATATGCGCACCTCCAAGACAACAATGTGGATTGAATTTTTAGCAAATGCACAAGGCACAGAGATATTTACCGCCCTCCGTTATACCAAACCCAGGAAAACCCAACGGACACCACCCCTGTCATTCTCCAACACAACAGCTGTAACTTTTGAAGAAAAGGCAGTATTATTCCGTTCTACCATGTTCCCACCCCCACCAGTAGCCCCTCCCCACTGATATCATCAATCGACCAACCCTGCCATGGGTTACATTTACCCCAACAGAAATCAAACAAGCAATTTTTACCTCTGCACCACGTAAAGCCCCGGGACCCGATGGGCTTCCCTTTTACTGCCTCCGGCAAGCATACCCAGCAGCCACCAAACAATTCAACAGTCTCTTTGCGATACTTGGAACCAGTGGATATCACCCTACCTGTTGGCGACAAGCAACGACTGTGATTATACCCAAACCTGGAAAACCTGATTATTCAATACCTAAGGCCTACTGACCTGTTGCCCTTCTCAATTGCCTTGGGAAGATCCTCGAAAAGTTGATGGCAAACCGAATTGCATACACGGCTGGAAAATACAACCTGCTACACAAAGATCAAATAGGAGGACGAAGACAACACTCTGCTATAGATGCTGCAATGGCACTTACACATGAAATTGAACAAGTAAAACATGCAAAGGAAATCACCACTGCCCTCTTTATGGATGTGAGTGGCGCATTCAACAATGGATCCAAAGATCGTCTCCTCCGAACACTACGACAACTGGGCTACCCGACCACAATTCAATTTTGGGTCGACCACTTGCTATCCGACCGTTCAACAGCACTGGGACTTGATGGACATAAGGAAGACCTCAGCCCCGTCCGGACAGGAATCCCTCAGGGATCGCCTGCATCCCCAATTCTCTTCCTCCTCTATCTCAGTCCCCTCTTCTATGAACTCACAACCCATTATCCCAGCTCCTGGACTCCAAGCTACATTGATGATGTTGCAATTGTTGTTCGAAGCAAATCAAAAGCCTATCCCTTTGCCGGTAACCGGGTTTGGGCCCACAGATGGGCCAGCTTTTAAAATACACATCACACAACCACAATCCAGCCAAATACCCCCAGAATAAATAGAAATACTCTACATATGGTGAAATTCATGAAAACAATTTCATTTGGGTGTGAAACATAAAGCCTCATTGCAGTCCTCACACTTTATGCTGGTTTTCATGTCTTCTCCACTACCACCCTGACTTCTTCTCCACCTGCAAAGGAAACAATCTACTCTACTCTCCATCCAAAGTGGGGAATGCATTCCTGGTACCTTTCGGCAGAGGGGCAGGGGGGTGTGCTTGGTAACTTGCCTGGTAGGCAGTGGGGGCAGGGCAGATTGTGTGGGGGGAGCCGACCGAGTGATTTTCTGTGAAGCCGGAATGCAGGAGGAACTTTTCATTGTTGATGGACTTCCAGCTTGCAGAAGGTCACGCACAATGGAAAGACGGAAGTCAAAGTGATCCACAGTGAGCTCTTTGTTTGCTGGCAGATCTCGATAGATTATAAGGCTATTGATAAGGGCTGTCTCCACAATCCAATACAAAAGTGGATACCAATTGCGTCCGGATATGAGCTGGGTATCAAAATAGGTTCGATACTGGTCCGCTACATCCACTTCCACCTTGTGCTGGTTGTAGGTATTAACAATAACAGGTATATCAAGCTCTTTCTGGCATTCCCCAGGAAGAAATGTGGACTTTGCTCCACTTGCATTGGTACTCTTGTTGCCTGGATACTTTCTCATTCTCAGTACCAGTAAATCCTCACCACTTAGAGGGTGGATTGTAGACATCATGGTAACAGGCGAACTGTCCATCCATAGCAGGGTTGCAACCCCATCATTAACAGCTCCACTTCAAAAATGATATGGCCATTTGGAATTCTTTCCAACCTTTAGCTCCTTGGGAAATCCTCGAAACTGCTGCCTGCATGTGCCACATGCTCCTATCCCCATCTGACGAAGCTCTGCCAGCAGAGGTTGGGTTGTGAAGAAGTTGTCCATATATACATTGAAGGAGAGCTTTCGATGCCTCTGGTGCAAACGTCTAATCAAGTGGTGAACCATCTTTCCAGTGTCTGTAAGCTGTAGCAGATGGGATTCTACATCAACAGGATCCCCTCCAACTGCATTTAATGATGGGTGGAACTCTCAGACATAGCCCTTCTCTGCCATGCAGAAAAACTTATATCCTTGACTAATTGGCTTGTTTGGCATCTTTGTAATGTGAATTGACCTGCCAGTAAATAGAATCATGGCTTCATCAATGGTAACATTGCTGCCAGGTACTCAGTACTGCTGTGAGAAAAACCGCAGTTGCTCCAGTAGAATATCCACCTTTGAATGCCAACAAGGTAGGCCTTCAGGAGTTTCAGTTGGTGAATTGTATGGAGAAACATGAAAGAAGTGGCGGATCTCCTGAAAGCAAGTCTTGCCAAGATAGGCAGCTGGTGGTAATCCATCCTTGGGAAGGTAAACTCCATCCTTCATCCAGTACCTCTCAGGAGGAACTCCAATCAGACCCATATGAATTTGAATTGCCAGCCAGAGATAAAGATCCTCAGCAGTAACTGGCTGCCAAGAACGCTGCCGCTCCTTCTCTGGCCCAAGAAGCTGCTGCTGGGCATAGAAATTGGTGTTGGCTACAAGCTGTCCCATAATGGAGTTGGTAAGAAAGAGATTGAAGATTTGAATTGGAGTAATGGCATCCAGCTCAGAGAATAAGATGGGCAATCAGTTCTATGCTTTGTGAGGTGAGACAACTGGTTGTAAAGGGTCGAATGTGGGAAGCTTAGGAAGATCTGGCAAATTTTGAATTGGTTTTTTGGGTGTTTTCTTGCACCGCTTGGCTGAGTGACGAGCTGTGATTGACCCAGCTGGCTCAATATATGCCTCATCTGAGGAGCTATAATTATTGTCAAGGTCGAGCATTGCAGGTGGAGCTTCAGTAGTGAGTGAAGACACATCAGATATAATGACAGGTCGATGCTGTACCACTGTAGGTGGTGGTGGTGGTTGGGAGGAGGTGTGCTTTGGACCAGAGTGATTGTCTATGATGCGACACTTGGCACTTTGTTTTTTGACATTTATTGGTGAGGATGGTGGAGATGAGAGTATAAGTGGTGGGGGTAGGTAGTTGACATTAAGGTTCCGAGGTCTGAGGGCTTCTCTGCTCATGGTTGCTGTGGTGTGGTAGATGGGAAGTGGGAAGGTGGTTGCTGCTGGGCTGAAGGATGGTACTCTCACAATCTCCAAAGTACTGCTATTTATATGCAACTCAGCACCACAGAACTTGTCACACTGCCACAAGAATTTGTAAATAGAAGCTTCTACTAGTTATCTTTCAATTCATAATATTCTAGGGGGGGGTTTAAGTGGGTGGCTGTGTTGTTATAAGCGACAAGGCGCAGCATACGCGAAAGTGGGCCCTTCCGTGGGCCCAATACCGGCGAAGGGATAATGCAAGATGCCTCGAGGCGGCTGCACGGACAGCTTTCAAATGGGCAGAAAACAATGCGGTACGATTTGATGACTCAAAGTCAGAAATGATGCACTTCCACAATCAACGAAACGGTGATACCTCCGATGACGAAAAGATCACCCTACCCAATGGCACTACCATTTCCCCCGGCACAAAAGGCATTGGCCCAGATGTGGTAAGGTGGATTGGTATTTGGTTTGACAGAAAAATCAACTTCAAACACCATGTCATGCTGAAGGCGGCAAGCGGCAAAAGAGTCCTTGGAGCCCTCAAATCACTAGCCAATACAGAATCAGGACTAACCCCCAGTGCAGTCCGCCAACTATACAATGCGTGCGTTGTACCTGTCTGCGACTTCGGAGCTGAAGTCCGGTGGATGGGCCAAGCAACATATCAACAGAAATTCGAAACAGTTCAATATATGGCACTTCGGTGCATCCTTGGAGCCTTCCGCACATCCCCAACAATAGCGCTACACAATGAAGCAGCCCTGCCACCAGTAGCTGTTCGACTTGATCACATGCGAAAAAAATATTCAATTCGAATACTTGCGTTTCCCGAAATGCATCCAATCCGACAACGTTGTCCATTGACTTTTCCTCCATTTCATGAGACCCCAGAGTCTAGTACCACAACCGGACCCTGGATTTCATGGGACAGTATGCAACAAAATAACCGCAAATTTGAAACACGTCCTATCGAAACCTTTTCAACCCTCAGTCCATGGATTCCCAACAGCTCGGAGATTGAAACCTATTCAACCACAGCCTGTCCACCATGGATTGAAAGTAGAGTCAAAACACAAATTAATCCTCGTTCAAAGCAAGAAGAAGCCAAAGCCCATGAAGCCCAGTATGCAATGTTGAAACAAGATGACCGCAATATTGTCTGTTATTCAGATGGATCAATGTTGAACGAAAACATTGGCGCAGGAACAGTAGTTAAAATGACAGGAGAAGATGTCATTGAAGCAACCTATCCAATGGGCCATCAACAGGAAATTTATGATGCTGAATTACTTGGTATTCTTAAAGCTGCACAGAAATCCGTTCAGATCTGTCAATGTAATAACCTCACCAAAAGACATGTATGGATTTTCACAGACAATCAAGCTGCCATACGACATCTCAATACTCTCAAACCCGCCCCTGGACTGTCCACTTCCCTGGCACTCTCCAACATCGCCGATAACCTCCATGCACTCAAAACTACTATCACAGTACAATGGGTTACTGGCCATACTGATGTACCTGGAAACGAACTTGCCGATAAGTTGGCAAAAATGGCCACTGTGGATAAACCACCTACCTACTATAACACCTCATTATCTAACCTCAAGAGGGTAAGCGGAGCAGCAAAAATGCATGTATGGGGGGATTGGTGGATGCCACATCCCGCGAAAGGAAAGAACTATATTGGAACATTCCGTACCAAACCAGACAATATTTTCAGAAGTGGCAACCGGCAGTTTGCATCTACTGTCACCCAACTACGAACTGGACATGGATACTTCCGCAGTTACCTATACAAAATACCAACCAATGCTGTTGACTCTCCTCACTGCCCATGTCGCTATGGAGGTCATCAGTCACCAGAACATCTTGTACTAAGATGCCCTTTATACCAAAGCGAAAGACAAACCATGCGGAAAGAGATTGGAGTTGTACACCCTCGATATCTCTGGAAGCATCTTCTTTATACCGACAAAGCAATGCCACCTATGAAACATTTTCTGCACGACACACATATAGCTACTCGAAGATGGTACCTGGGCCAATTCCGTGATGATGAACACCTTGGGCAGGGTAACATCCGAATTGCAGGACACCGAACTGTCAACAATAGGGAGGAGGAACATCAGAGTGAGAGTGGAGGGGATGATGGAGAGGATGATAATGAAAAGGAAGGAGAAGCAGAGAGTTGAGAGGAGGATGAAATTTGAACGGGGAAGGGAGGAGGAGGGTAAACTCCAGGGGGAGAACCTGCATGATATGCAGGACCAAGCTGAATGAGACTGACAGATATTTTATTATTGTATGAAGCGTGTTACAAACCACTATGATTTATTTGAAATTTCTTTGTAACTAGAGCAGGGGTGATAGGGGACTGCGGAGTGGTGCTACCTAGCCAGGGGTTTTTCGTTGTTCCTTTGTTCGGTTTCATTTGTTGTTCTTGTTCTTGGTTATTTGTTTGAACCTCACCGGCCATAGCCTATGGGCTGCATGCTGTATGATGAATAAATAAATAAATAGCACCACTCCGCACTCCCTGCTCTAGTTACAAAGAAATTTCAAATAAATCATAGCGGTTTGTAACACGCTTCATACAATAATAAAATATTTGTCAGTCTCATTTGGCTTGGGCCTGCATATCATACGGGATCTCCCCCTGGAGTTTACCCTCCTCCTCCCTTCCCCATATATTGAACAAAAACATTGGCGCAAAAACCGTAGTCGATATGACAGGAGAAGAAATGATTGAAGCAACCTATCCAATGGGCCATCAACAGGAAGTTTATGATGCTGAATCACTTGGTAATGTCCCAGCATAGGCAAACAATCTGTCCATGATGTCATTCAATGCATCAACTGCAAGTGTAATCACCGGGCCAACGATTCAAAATGCCCAACAATTACTGCCACATGTGCTGAGGTACAAGTCAAGTTGATGAAAGACCACCTGACAATCACCCATGCCTAATCAACGTTCTTATTTACCTACCAATATTTGAATTGGACAACACAACTGCAACTGTTCCTCCTTAGTCATTAATAACCTTATTGACTTTGCAGTTGGAATGGCGGACCATTTTTTACTCCAAGAACCTGGATTCAAGTCATTAAAATATCAACCTCCGCAATTGCACTAATCACAGTCTTCAATATTCACAATGAACATAAGGGCATATCCAATCTCAATACCATTCGAAGGAGCTTCACCAAAATTCTTTTACCTGAATGATGCATCATTGCTGGTGATATGAATGCCCATCATACATGGTGGAATGTACAAATGAAAACACCCAAATGTACCGACGAGCTTGTTCAGATTATGGGAACCCATATTTTGTCCCTCCTTTATGAACCAGACACTCCAACCTACTATTACCGAAATGGCAAGGGAACCTCTATCATCGACCTGGCCTTTACATCACAAGCCATCTATGACCCAGTTACAAATTGGGCAATGGTTGACAACGCATCAACAGGTTCAGACCATACAACAATACGTTTTGATATCATCGCAGAATCTGAACATGTTACCACTGTCTCCAATACGATAAGATACAACTGGAATCAGACAGATTGGTATTTATTCTCAAAGACTCTCAATACACTTTCCCATGCCTCAACGATGGTCCGGCAATAGCTCCATACACAACCAACCGGATCAAAGCTTGACAAACCGGCGGAACAGCTCCGAGATATGATTCTTGATGCCGTCAAGGATTCTAACCCTGTCCCCCATCTTACATCCCAGTCAAAACGCTTGTGGACACCCCAACCGAAAATCACCCAATCACAGATGAACCCAGCCCAGAAGCAGTGGAAAACAACCCGCCGTGAATGTGATCACATCAAATTCACACGTGTTCGAAACCAATATTTCCGGGATATCCGCACCCGCAGGACAACAATGCAGATTGAATTCTTAGCAAATGCACAAGGCACCGAGATATTGATATCCCTCCATTCTACCAAACCCAGGAAAACCCAGGGGACACCTCCCCTGATATTCTCCAACCCAACAGCTGAAACTTTTGAAGCAATGGCTCGACTGATCCGTTCCACCATGTTCCCACCCCAACCAGTAGCACCTGCTCCAACTGATGTAACCAATCGACCAATCCTGCCATGGGTTATATTTACCCCAACAGAAATCAACATGCAATTTTTACCTCGGCAGCACGTAAAACCCCTGGACCCGAAGGGCTTCCATTTTCCTGTCTTCGGCAAGCATACCTTGCAGCCACCAAACAATTCAACAGTCTCTTTGCTCTACATGGAACCACAGGATATCACCCAACCTGTTGGCGACAAGAAACAACTGTGATTATACCCAAACCTGGAAAAGCTGATTATTCAATACCTAAGGTGTAACGACCGGTCGCACTTCTCAATTGCCTTTGGGAGATCCTCGAAATGTTGATGGCAAACCGAATTGCATATATGGCTGAACAATACAACCTGCTACACCAAGATCCAATTGGAGGACGAAGACAACGTTCTGCTATCGATGCTGCAATATCACTTACACATGAAATTGAACATGGGATACAGGCCAAGGAAATCACTACTGCCTTCTTTATGGATGTGTGTGGCGCATTTGACAATGTATCGAAGGACCGTCTCCTCCAAACTCCACAACAACTGGGCTACCCAACCGCAATTCAATTATGGGTCGACCACTTTTTATCCAACCGTACAACAGCACTGGAATTCGATGGAAGAAAAGATGACCACAGCCCCGTCCGGAGAGGAATCCCTCAGGGATCGCCTGCATCCCCAATGATCTTATTCCCCTATCTCAGTCCGCTCTTCTACGTACTCGCCCCATATACCAACCCGAATGTCAAACGATGCGGAAGGAGATTGGAGTGGTACACCCTCAATATCTCTGGAAGCCTCTTGTGTATACAGATAAAACAATGCAACCTTTGCAACATTTTCTGCACGACACACACAGACAGGAATCCTTCAGGGATCGCCTGCATCCCCAATTCTCTTCCTCCTCTATCACAGTCCTCTCTTCAACGAACTCACAACCCATTACCCCAGCTCCTGGACTCCAATTTATTTATTTATTCATGATACAGCATGCAGCCCGTAGGCTCTGGCCGGTCCTGGACTCCAAGCTACATTGATGATGTTGCAATTGTTGTTCAAAGCAAATCAAAAGCCTATAATGCCAGATGCCTCGAGGTGGCTGCACGGACAGCTTTCAAATGGGCAGAAAACAATGCGGTACGATTTGATAACTCAAAGTCAGACATGATGCACATCCACAATAAACAAAACGGTGATACCTCCGATGACGAACAGATCACCCTACCCAATAGCACTACCATTTCCCCTGGCACAAATGGCATTGGCCCAGATGTGGTAAGGTGGATTGGTATTTGGTTTGACAGAAAAATCAACTTCAAACACCATGTCATGCTGAAGGAGGCAAGCGGCAAAAGAGCCCTTGGAGCCCTCAAATCACTAGCCAATACAGAATCTGGACTAACCCCCAGTGCAGTCCGCCAACTATACAATGCGTGTGTTGTATCTGTCTGCGACTTCGGAGCTGAAGTCTGGTGGATGGGCCAAGCAATATATCAACAGAAATTTGAAACAGTTCAAAATATGGCACATCGGTGCATTCTTGGAGGCTGCCGCACATCCCCGACAATAGCGCTACACAATGAAGCCGCCCTGCCACCAGTAGCTGTTCGACTTAAGCACAGGCGAAGAAAATATGCAATTCGAATACTTACGTTTCCCGAAATGCATCCAATCTGACAACGTTGTCCATTGACTTTCCCTCCATTTCATGAAACCCCAGAGTCTAGTAACACAACTGGACCCTGGATTTCATGGGACAGTATGCAACAACATAACCGCAAATTTGAAACACGTCTTATCCAAACCTTATCAACCCTCAGTCCATGGATTCCCAACAGCTCGGAGATTGAAACCTATTCAACCACAACCTGTCCACCATGGATTGAAAGCAGAGTCAAAACACAAATTAATCCGCGTTCAAAGGAAAATAAATCCAAAGCCCATGAAGCCCAGTATGCAATGTTGAAAAAAGATGACCGCAATATCGTTTGTTATTCAGATGGATCTATGTTGAACGAAAACATTGGCGCAGGAACAGTAGTTGAAATGACAGGAGAAGATGTCATTGAAGCAACCTATCCAATGGGCCATCAACAGGAAGTTTATGATGCTGAATTACTTGATATTCTTAAAGCTGCACAGAAATGCTTTCAGATCTGTCAACTTAATAACCTCACAAAAAGGCATGTGTGGATTGTCACAGACAATCAAGCTGCCATACGACATCTCAATACTCTCAAACCTGCCCCTGGACAGTCCACTTCCCTGGCACTCTCCAACATCGCCAATAACGTCCATGCACTCAAAACTACTATCACAGTGCAATGGGTTCCTGGCCATACAGATGTACCTGGAAATGAACTTGCCGATAAGTTGGCAAAAAAGTCCACTGTGGAAAAACCACCCACCTACTATAACACCTCATTATCGTACCTCAAGAGTGTAACCCGAGCAGCAAAAATGCAGGAATGGGGGGATTGGTGGATGCGACATCCCACGAAAGGAAAGAACTATATTGGAATATTTCGTACCAAACCAGACAATAATTTCAGAAGTGGCAACCACCAGTTTGCATCTCCTGTCACCCAACTACGAACTGGACATGGATACTTCCGCAGTTACCTACACAAAATACCAACCAATGCTGTTGACTCTCCTCACTGCCCATGTCGCTATGGAGGTCCCCAGTCACCGGAACATCTTGTACTAAGATGCCCTTTATACCAACCCGAAAGACAAACCATGTGGAAAGAGATTGGAGTTATACACCCTCGATATCTCTGGAAGCATCTTCGTTATACCGACAAAGCAATACAACCTTTGAAACATTTTCTGCACGACACTCATATAGCTACGTGAAGATGGTACCTGGGCCAATTCCGTGATGATGAACACCTTGGGCAGGGTAACATCCGAATTGCAGGACATGGAACTGTCAACGATACGGTTGAGGAACATCAGAGTGAGAGTGGAGGGGATGATGGGGAGGGCGATGATGAAAAGGAAGGAGAAGCAGAGAGGTGAGAGGAGGATGAAATTCGAACGGGGAAGGGAGGAGGAGAGTAAACTCCAGGGGGAGAACCCGCATGATATGCAGGACCAAGCCGAATGAGACTGACAGATATTGTATTATTGTATGAAGCGTGTTACAAACCGCTATGATTTATTTCAAATTTCTTTGTAACTAGAGCAGGGGTGATAGAGGACTGCGGAGCGGTGCTACCTAGCCAGGGGTTTTTTGTTTTTCCTTTGTTCGGTGTCATTTGTTGTTCTTGTTCTTGGTTATTTGTTTGTACCTCGCCGGCCATAGCCTACGGGCTGCATGCTGTATGATGAATAAATAAATAAATAAAGAAATGCACGACACACATATGGCTACTCGAAGATGGTATCTGGGCGAATTCCGTAATGATGAACACCTTGGGCAGGGTAACATCTGAATTGCAGGCCAGGGAACTGTCAATGATATGGTAGAAGAACATCGGAGTGAGGGTCCAGCGGATGATGGGGAGGTTGATAATGATGAGGAAGGGGAAGCCGAGAGTGGAGAGGAGGAGTAAATGCGAATGGGGAAGGGAGGGGGGAGCGTGAACTCCAGGGGGAGAACTTCAATGATATGCAGGACCAAGCCAAAAGAGACTGACCGATATTTAACTATTGTATGCATTGTGTAACAGACCACTGTGATTAATTGAAAATCTGTTTGTAACTAGAGCAGGGGAGACAGGAGACGGTGGAGCGGTGCTACCTAGCCAGGGGTTTTTCGCTTTTCCTTGGTTCGATTTCAATTCTTGTTCCTGTTTACAGTGATTTGTTTGTATATCACCATCTATAGCCTGCGGGCTGCATACTGTATGATCTTTATTTATTTATTTATTTATTCATCGTACAGCATGCAGCCCGTAGGCTATGGCCGATGAGGTACAAGAAAATAACCAAGAACATGAACAACAAATGAAACCGAACAAAGGAAAAACGAAAAACCCCTAGCTAGGTAGCACCGCTCCGCAGTCCCCTATCACCCCTGCTCAAGTTACAAAGAAATTTCAAATAAATCATAGCGGTTTGTAACACGCTTCATACAATAATAAAATATGTGTCAGTCTCATTCAGCTTGGTCCTGCATATCATGCGGGTGCTCCCCCTGCAGTTTACCCTCCTCCTCCCATCCCCATTCAAATTTCATCCTCCTCTCAACTCTCTGCTTCTCTTGCCTTTTCATCATCGTCCTCCCCATCATCCCCTCCACTCTCACTCTGATGTTCCTCCACCCTATCGTTGACAGTTCCCTGTCCTGCAGTTCGGATGTTACCCTGCCCAAGGTGTTCATCATCACGGAATTGGCCCAGGTACCATCTTCGAGTAGCTATATGTGTGTCGTGCAGAAAATGTTTCAAAGATTGCATTGCTTTGTCAGAATAAAGAAGCTGCTTCCAGAGATATCGAGGGTGTACAACTCCAATCTCTTTCCGCATGGTTTGTCTTTCGGGTTGGTATAAAGGGCATCTTAGTACAAGATGTTCTGGTGACTGGGGACCTCCATAGCGACATGGGCAGTGATGAGAGTCAACAGCATTGGTTGGTATTTTGTGTAGGTAACTGCGGAAGTATCCATGTCCAGTTCGTAGTTGGGTGACAGGAGATGCAAACTGGTGGTTGCCACTTCTGAAATTATTGTCTGGTTTGGTACGAAATGTTCCAATATAGTTCTTTCCTTTCGTGGGATGTCGCATCCACCAATCCCCCCATTCCTGCATTTTTGCTGCTCGGGTTACCCTCTTGAGGTACGATAATGAGGTGTTATAGTAGGTGGGTGGTTTTTCCACAGTGGACTGTTTTGCCAACTTATCGGCAAGTTCATTTCCAGGTACATCTGTATGGCCAGGAACCCATTGTACTGTGATAGTAGTTTTGAGTGCATGGAGGTTATTGGCGATGTTGGAGAGTGCCAGGGAAGTGGACTGTCCAGGGGCAGGTTTGTGAGTATTGAGACGTCGTATGGCAGCTTGATTGTCTGTGACAATCAATACATGTCTTTTGGTGAGGTTATTACGTTGACAGATCTGAAAGCATTTCTGTGCAGCTTTAAGAATACCAAGTAATTCAGCATCATAAACTTCCTGCTGATGGCCCATTGGATAGGTTGCTTCAATGACATCTTCTCCTGTCATTTCAACTACTGTTCCTGCGCCAATGTTTTGGTTCAACATTGATCTATCTGAATAACAAACAAGATTGTTGTCATCTTGTTTCAACATTGCATACTGGGCTTCATGGGCTTTGGCTTCATCTTCCTTTGAACAAGGATTAATTTGTATTTTGACTCTACTTTCAATCCATGGTGGACAGGCTGTGGTTGAATAGGTTTCAATCTCCGAGCTGTTGGAAATCTATGGACTGAGGGTTGATATGGTTTGGATAAGACGTGTTTCAAATTTGCGGTTATTTTGTGGCATACTGTCCCATGAAATCCAGGGTCCGGATGTGTTACTAGACTCGGGGGTTTTATGAAATGGAGAGAAATTCAATGGACAACGTTGTCGGATTGGATGCATTTCGGGAAACATAAGTATTCGAATTGCATATTTTTTTCGCATGTGATTAAGTCGAACAGCTACTGGTGGCAGGGCTGCTTAATTGTTTAGCGCTATTGTTGGGGATGTGCGGAAGGCTCCAAGGATGCACCGAAGTGCCATATTTTGAACTGTTTCAAATTTCTGTTGATATGTTGCTTGGCCCATCCACCAGACTTCAGCTCCGAAGTTGCAGACAGGTACAACACACACATTGTATAGTTGGCGGACTGCACTGGGGGTTCGTCCTGATTCTGTATTGGCTAGTGATTTGAGGGCTCCAAGGGTTCTTTTGCCGCTTGCGGCCTTCAGCATGACATGGTGTTTGAAGTTGATTTTTCTGTCAAACCAAATACCTATCCACCTTACCACATCTGGGCCAATGCCTTTTGTGCCAGGGGAAATGGTAGTGCCATTGGGTAGGGTGATCTTTTCGTCATCGGAGGTATCACCGTTTCATTTGTTGAGAAAGTGCATCATTTCTGACTTTGAGTTATCAAATCGTACTGCATTGTTTTCTGCCCATTTGAAAGCTGTCCGTGTAGCCGCCTCGAGGCATCTTGCATTATAGGCTTTTAATTTGAATCGAACAACAATTGCAACATCAACAATGTAGCTTGGAGTCAAGGAGCTGGGGTAATGGGTTGTGAGTTCGTAGAAGAGAGGACTGAGATAGAGGAGGAAGAGAATTGGGGATGAAGGCGATCCCTGAGGGATTCCTGTCCGGACGGGGCTGAGGTCTTCCTTTTGTCCATCAAATGCCAGTGCTGTGGTACAGTTGGATAGGAAGTGGTCAACCCAAAATTGAATTGCGGTCGGGTAGCCCAGTTGTCGTAGAGTTTGGAGGAGACGGTCTTTGGATACATTGTCGAATGTGCCACTCACATCCATAAAGAGGGCAGTGGTGATTTCCTTTGCATGTTTTACTTGTTCAATTTCATGTGTAAGTGCCATTGCAGCATCTATAGCAGAGCGTTGTCTTCGTCCTCTTATTTGCACTTTGTGTAGCATGTTGTATTTTTCAGCCATGTATGCAATTCGGTTTGCCATCAACTTTTCGAGGATCTTCACAAGGCAATTGAGCAGGGCAACAGGTCGGTAGGCCTTAGGTATTGAATAATCAGGTTTTCCAGGTTTGGGTATAATCACCGTCGTTGCTTTTTGCCAACAGGTAGGGTGATATCCAGTGGTTCCAAGTATAGCAAAGAGACTGTTGAATTGTTTGGTGGCTGCTGGGTATGCTTGCCGGAGGCAGTAAAAGGGAAGCCCATCGGATCTCGAGGCTTTACGTGGTGCAGAGGTGAAAATTGCTTGTTTGATTTCTGTTGGGGTAAATGTAACCCATGGCAGGGTTGGTCGAGTGTGTTGGAAATATTGGGATCGTGACTAGGATTAGTCAAGTTTGTATCTTCTTTCACATGTTTTCAGATGTTAAAGATATGTTTAGAACGGACAAAAAGCCGCAGTATCACAAGCGCTTATTATAAAGATAGCGCTGGCATTCCTTATAATACAGTTATATTACGTAGTCATAAAGACTCGTATTCTATATTAATTACAGGGTTGTATAGGACTCATATTACATCATCGATTACGCCATCAATCACACCATAGTAACCATGACTCATAGTTACCATACCATTAACGAAATGACTCTTTTATCACGGTCAATGCGATGCCCATTAGCTTTTCTTTTCTATTGGAACGAACGCTGGTTTATGTATAAAAGACGGTGGTTTCCCACCTCTGTAGATAGTTTTTTCTATATCGCAACATAAAGTTAGATAGCAATACTACACTTTGCCCTCTATCCTCTTGAAGCTTAACATCTTCCGATATTCTTCCGCTTGATTCTATTCTTTACTGTTTCATGACTATATTCCTTCTCGGACCTAGAGTCAGAATACACAAGACCCGAATCACCTTCAACTTTGGACGAGTTCAGTTTATCATCTCTCTCAAAGTCCACGCAAGACTTGAAAAAGAGTATCGACCTCGTTCAGATCAATAGGTTATGAGCCCGGACTGCTGAATGTCAAGAGCCTACATCGTCTGTAACAACTGCGACAGCCTCTACTGCTATTGTTCCGACTCAGATCTCGAAGTTAGATATACTTGGGGATTTGAACCTCTATCACCAGTCTACTACCCTCCCTCAATCCTCTCTTCAACACTCGAAGCAGACGAAGACGGATACCTAGAATTCTGGTTCAATACCTTCGAAGAGTTTACACCTGTAATTCCAACAGTTCTTGTAACACTTCGACATCACCCTCTCACCTTCTACATCGCTCAACTCCACCAAGAGAACAATTGGTAGATGAGTGATTCAGAAGAAGAATACCCACAACTACCTCCCAACATCTTCGCAGCGTCCGCAGGATATTCACAAATCCCAATACCACCTTCATCACACCTCCCTTTACCTCCATCGCCCAACATGCCCGCATCAGGAGAAGCATCCGGCAAGCAACCTGAGTTCAGCTTTTCGACAAGAATCAAAGCAGATGTCATCGACGAACCTGCCAGTGTAAAACTTGACAACATCAAAGTACTTGAAGGACAGTCCAACTACAATGTGTGGGCGGCGACCTTGGTTATCATGCTTAAAGGGATAAAGTGTTATGAAGTAGTGGTGGAAGGATTAACACCTGCAGATGATACCGATAGAAAAGAAGTAGCAGCATACGATCACCTATGCTATCAAGCACAGGCCATTGTCATCCAAGTGGTTTCCAGCGACATTCTCGAAAAAATTGTCGAACTTGGATCACCCCATACGATGTGGACATAGCTGCGCGCAGAATATTACCGAGAAACTGCTTACGCATTTGTCTATTGAATCACAACCTTTACCTCCCGCTCGTCCGCCTATACATCCTCCGCCTCACTCTCCGACTTTATCACCAAGTTCGAAACAGAGTGGCGAAATTTACAGAAACTTGCAAAAGCATCCAAAGACACCTATCGCAAGAATTTCGCTGCCTTTCTCGACGAAGACAAAGCCAAGAGAGACTTCCTCCTCGGATTCCTCGTACAACATCATCAACATGTTGTCGACAATCTCACAACAAAGGACGACTTAACATGTGCCGATGTAAAGAAAAGACTCATCGACATGTCTCCTACAATCACTGGTTCCTCCGAAACTGCCCTCACAACCTCACAACAGTCAAAAGTTGGAAAAAAAAAGAAGAACAAGAAGACCGAAATGAAATCTGAAGTTAAGGATTGTACCAGGTGTGCAAAACATAACCCCGGAAAATCCACCGGTCATACTTGGAATGATTGTTTCTGCCTCAAGAAACACAATGAGGAAAAGAAGAAGGAAACCAAAGATACAAGCAAGAAAGAAGAAGCAAATGTCACTACCGAAACTCAACAAGTAAGAACTCAATCCTTCTATTTCGACACGGCCTGTACCTCACACATGACCCCTTTTCCAGGCAGACTCCAAAACTTCAAAACATGTTCCGGACTTGTAGAGTCCAGTTCAAAGCAACAAATGGAGATCAAGGGAAAAGGAGATAGTGTGATGGACTGTGTTCTTAAAAATGGATCGGTTTCAACTTTTTGCGTTCGCCATGTTCTTTATGTTCCCCAGTTAGGGAATGCTCTTATTTCTTGGAGGAGATTACGAAATAAATACAGGAAAATTGGAGAAGGAGACTACATTTCGGTTATGAAAAACGATAAAACAATGGTTGAAGCAAAGTTTGACGGTCAACTGTTTTCAATACCTGAAGTGAATCATTCAGCTTTCGCTACTTACGAGTTCTGGCATCAAGCTTTAGGACATGTTAACTTACATCCTAAGCTATACGACGTCGAATTACCAGCAAAACCTGAAAGGTTTCACTGCGATTCATGCACCAAAGCAAAATTAACAAAATCACCTCGCCCTTCAACTATTGATGAAAATCGAAAGAAGCTTGATCTGATTCATTCAGATCTGTCAGGACCCTTTTCAGTTTCCTCCTACGGAGGATCTCTCTACTACATCACCCTAATCGATGATGCTACACGATATGCCTGGGTTAAGTTCATGAAAAAGATGTCAAGTACTACTCAAATTCTTAACGATTTTGTTGCCGAACTAGAACTTCAACATTCAAAGACACCCAAAAGCTTTCGAACCGACAATGGTGGAGAATACGTTTCAAACAAACTCAAAGATTACCTAAGACAGAAGGGGATAGTTCATCAATTCACTCCCCCATATTCTCCTGAATCAAATGGCGTGGCTGAAAGACTCAATCGAACAATGGGAGAATCACTTCGAGCTATGCTTGCAAATGGTTCTACGTACGACAAAAGATTTTGGGCAGAAGCAGTTTCAACTTCAGTATATCTCAAAAACCGGCAACCTCATTCGGCAGTTAAAGATCAAACTCCTTATGAAGCCTTCCACGGTAATAAACCTGCGATCTGGCATCTTAAACCCTTTGGCAGTGAATGTTACATACATATACCTGAACAGCAACGACTTGCGGGAACTAAACTTCAACCAAGGGCACAAAGAGCAATTCTCACTGGATACGCAAATGACGACCATCACTACAGAGTCCACCTAGCCAATACAGAATCAGGACTAACCCCCAGTGCAGTCCGCCAACTATACAATGCATGTGTTGTACCTGTCTGCGACTTCGGAGCTGAAGTCTGGTGGATGGGCCAAGCAACATATCAACAGAAATTCGAAACAGTTCAAAATATGGCACTTCGGGGCATCCTTGGAGCCTTCCGCACATCCCCAACAATAGCACTACACAATGAAGCAGCCCTGCCACCAGTAGCTGTTCGACTTAATCACATGCGAAGAAAATATGCAATTCGAATACTTACGTTTCCCGAAATACATCCAATCCGACAACGTTGTCCATTGACTTTCCCTCCATTTCATGAAACCCCAGAGTCTAGTAACACAACCGGACCCTGGATTTCATGGGACAGTATGCAACAAAATAACCGCAAATTTGAAACACGTCTTATCCAAACCTTATCAACCCTCAGTCCATGGATTTCCAACAGCTCGGAGATTGAAACCTATTCAACCACAGCCTGTCCACCATGGATTGAAAGTAGAGTCAAAACACAAATTAATCCTCATTCAAAGGAAGAGGAAGCCAAAGCCCACGAAGCCCAGTATGCAATGTTGAAACAAGATGACCGCAATATTGTTTGTTATTCAGATGGATCTATGTTGAACGAAAACATTGGCGCAGGAACAGTAGTTGAAATGACAGGAGAAGATGTCATTGAAGCAACCTATCCAATGGGCCATCAACAGGAAGTTTATGACGCTGAATTACTTGGTATTCTTAAAGCTGCACAGAAATGCTTTCAGATCTGTCAACGTAATAACCTCACCAAAAGACATGTATGGATTTTCTCAGACAATCAAGCTGCCATACGACGTCTCAATACTTTCAAACCCGCCCCTGGACAGTCCACTTCCCTGGCACTCTCCAACATCGCCAATAACCTCCATGCACTCAAAACTACTATCACAGTACAATGGGTTCCTGGCCATACAGATGTACCTGGAAACGAACTTGCCGATAAGTTGGCAAAACAGTCCACTGTGGAAAAACCACCTACCTACTATAACACCTCATTATCGTACCTCAAGAGGGTAACCCAAGCAGCAAAAATGCAGGAATGGGGGGATTGGTGGATGCGACATCCCGCGAAAGGAAAGACCTATATTGGAACATTTCGTACCAAACCAGACAATATTTTCAGAAGTGGCAACCGCCAGTTTGCATCTACTGTCACCCAACTACGAACTGGACATGGATACTTCCGCAGTTACCTATACAAAATACCAACCAATGCTGTTGACTCTCCTCACTGCCCATGTCGCTATGGAGGTCCCCAGTCACCGGAACATCTTGTACTAAGATGCCCTTTATACCAACGCGAAAGACAAACCATGCGGAAAGAGATTGGAGTTGTACACCCTCGATACCTCTGGAAGCATCTTCTTTATACCGACAAAGCAATGCAACCTTTGAAACATTTTCTGCATGACACACATATAGCTACTCGAAGATGGTACCTGGGCCAATTCCGTGATGATGAACACCTTGGGCAGGGTAACATCCGAATTGCAGGACAGGGAACTGTCAATGACAGGGTGGAGGAACATCAGAGTGAGAGTGGAGGGGATGATAGGGAGGATGATGATGAAAAGGAAGGAGAAGCAGAGAGTTGAGAGGAGGATGAAATTTGAACGGGGAAAGGAGGAGGAGGGTAAACTCCAGGGGGAGAACCCGCATGATATGCAGGACCAAGCCGAATGAGACTGACAGATATTTTATTATTGTATGAAGCGTGTTACAAACCGCTATGATTTATTTGAAATTTCTTTGTAACTAGAGCAGGGGTGATAGGGGACTGCGGAGCGGTGCTACCTAGCCAGGGGTTTTTCGTTTTTCCTTTGTTCGGTTTCATATGATGTTCTTGTTCTTGGTTATTTGTTTGTACCTCACCGGCCATAGCCTACGGGCTGCATGCTGTATGATGAATAAATAAATAAATAAATACAGAGTCCACCTACCTGAATACAATCACACACTTGTCACCAATGCTATCTTCTTCCCACCGCCAAAGACAGAAGGGGATTCATCATACGATAAGTCCTCATATGCAAAACTAAAATGAATACCTCGAACCTCAATTGAACATCGATCTGACAATGAAAAATTCCCTTCCGATGATATGTGGATAGCATGGATGGAACGGAATCCCTCAGAAACCAGAAAATTATTCGACCAAAGCAATGAAGACGTTATGATATTTGTTGTACAACAATATGATCAAGGACAACGATCAGGATTTCTAGGCCCAGACTACTGGACATTCGAATTAGATGAAGATCAAGAATCAATTCACACTCCCCAACGACACAGTCATTTCTTCACCGGACCTCCCGAAGATGATCAAACTCAACCTCCCCCCTCACCTCCTCAAGAGCAATACCACCACCAACTTCATGGTGGTGATAACTCTTCCACAGAGCAACAACAACAACTACAAGTTACCGATGTTGCTCAACAACACCCCACTACGGGTGTTACCACAAGAGCGGGAAGACAAGTTAAACATCCCAGGCAATGGTGGAGAATAGAAACTCAGAACGAGCAAATTCTTGATAGAACAATGCGCGATGCTGATGAAATATCTCTCTCCCTGGGCTCCGAAGAAAGCTTACTAACATCAATACTTATTGAAGAACCTCAAACGTTTCGACAAGCCAAATCCTCACCAGATTGGTCAGAATGGAAAGTCGCAATCAACGAAGAACTTCAATCACTTAAAGATAATGATGTGTGGGAAGCAGTACCCAAACCAACAAATTGCAAGATTGTTTATTCTCGATGGGTATTCAAGATCAAAACTGACGCCAAAGCAGAAATTGAACGATACAAAGCTAGACTAGTTGCAAATAGATTCAGTCAAATTCACGGTCCTGACTACGACAAAATCTTTTCACCTGTTGTTCGTTACGATTCCCTAAGACTATTGTTAGCCATTGCAGCCTGTAAAGGGTGGAAACCTCATGAACTCGACGTCAAGACAGCATTCCTTTATAGCATATTAAAGGAAGAAATCCATATGCATCTACCTGAAGGCAGCAGGATAGATGGAAAAGTCGCCAAATTAAAAAGATGTATCTACGGACTGAAACAATCACCTCGAGAATGGTACCATAGATTGGTTGAGTACCTAATCCCCTACGGTTTTGTAATCACTGCTGTTGATCCCTGCATTCTCGTTCACGAATCAGGAGATCTAATTATTGCTATTTATGTGGACGATATTACTATGTATGGAGAAACCGGAGCCTTGAAAGACCAAACCATCGGAATACCGAAAAGTGAATTCAAAGTTAACGACATGGGGTTATTATATTGGCTGCTTGGAATCAACATTACATTTACAGATGCTGGAATCACTCTCTCCCAAACAGCATTCATCGAGAAAATACTGAAGAGATTTGGATTGAACGACTGTAAATTAGTTTCGACTCCTATCGACCCAAACAATAGGTTGACAAGGAACCTCGAACAAACTGATGATAAAACAACGAAATCATATCAACAAATCATCGGATCTCTCATGTATCTAGTTACTGGGACCAGACCTGACCTCGCATACACTATTACCCATCTCTCTCAATTCAACACAAATCCCTCCACTACACATATGGCCGCCGCCAAAAGAGTTCTTCGATACCTTCAAGGAAGCAAAGAGTTAGCCCTCTTTTATCCCTGGAAATCGCCTCTCAAACTTAAGGCCTATTCTGATGCATCGTATGGAAACGATCTCGACTCAAGACGAAGCTTTTTTGGATATCTATTTCAACTTGAAGACTCAACAATTTTGTGGCGTTCTCGCAAACAAAGGTCCGTTGCAACTTCCACTTGCGAAGCTGAGTACATGGCCTTCTCCTTCACTACGAAACACCACCTCTGGTTACAACGAGGATTGAAAGAGTTGTTGAAAAACGATATTTCAAACGCCATCATGAGCGATTCAAATGCAGCTATCGACATCACAAATAATCCCAAAATCAACGACCACGCAAAACACATCGACATAGAGTATCACTTTACGCGAGAGCAAGTTGAAGCAGGAAATATCACCGTGTGGTATGTTCAGTCGTCAGAAAATTTAGCGGATATATGTACTAAGGGATTGTCACGAGAAATATTGGAACATTTATGTAAGAAATTTTTCTGTACAAAATGAGAAGGAGTGTTGGAAATATTGGGATCGTGACTAGGATTAGTCAAGTTTGTATTTTCTTTCACATGTTTTCAGATGTTAAAGATAAGATTAGAACGGACAAAAAGCCGCAGTATCACAAGCGCTTATCATGAAAATAGCGCTCGTATTCCTTATATTACAGTTATATTACGTAGTCATAAAGACTTGTATTCTATATTAATTACAGGGTTGTATATGACTCACATTACATCATCAATTACGCCATCAATCACACCATCGATTACGCCATCAATTACACCATAGTAACTATGACTCATAGTTACCATACCATCAACGAAATGACTCCTTTTTCAGGGTCAATGCGATGCCCATCAGCATTTCTTTTCTGTTAGAACGAACGCTGGTTCATGTATACAAGACGGTGGTTTCCCACCTCTGTAGATAGTTTGTTCTATATCGCAACATACAGTTAGATAGCAATGCTACAGTTTGCCCTCTATCCTCCTGAAGCTTAACATCTTCCGACATTCTTCCGCTTGATTCTATTCTTTACTGTTTCATGACTATATTCCTTTTCGGACCTAGAGTCAGAATACACAAGACCCGAATCACCTTCAACTTTGGACAAGTTCAGTTTATCATCTCTCTCAAAGTCCACGCAAGACTTAGAAAAGAGTATCGACCTCGTTCAGCTCGATACGTAGTTGGATGACAGTTGATGCAAACTGGTGGTTGCCACTTCTGAAAATATTGTCTGGTTTGGTACGGAATATTCCAATATAGTTCTTTCCCTTCGCGGGATGTCACATTCACCAATCCCCCTATTCCTGCATTTTTGCTGCTCGGGTTACCCTCTTGAGGTACAATAATGAGGTGATATAGTAGGTAGGTGGTTTTTCCACAGTGGACTTTTTTGCCAACTTATTGGCAAGTTCGTATCCAGGTACATCTGTATACCCAGGAACCCATTGTACTGTGATAGTAGTTTTGAGTGCATGGAGGTTATTGGCAATGTTGGAGAGTGCCAGGGGAGTGGACTGTCCAGGGGCAGGTTTGAGAGTATTGAGACGTCGTATGCCAGCTTGATTGTCTGTGAAAATCCATACATGTCTTTTGGTGAGGTTATTACGTTGACAAATCTGAAAGCATTTCTGTTCAGCTTTAAGAATACCAAGTAATTCAGCATCATAAACTTCCTGTTGAGGGCCCATTGGATAGGTTGCTTCAATGTCATCTTCTCCTATCATTTCGACTACTGTTCCTACACCAAAGTTTTTGTTCAACATAGATCCATCTGAATAACAAACAACATTGCGGTCATCTTGTTTCAACATTGCATACTGGGCTTCATGGGCTTTGGCTTCCTTTTCCTTTGAACGAGGATTAATTTGTGTTTTGACTCTACTTTCAAACCATGGTGGACAGGCTGTGGTTGAATAGATTTCAATCTCCGAGCTGTTGGAAATTCATGGACTGAGGGTCGATAAGGTTTGGATAAGACGTGTTTCAAATTTGCGGTTATTTTGTTTCATACTGTCCCATGAAATCCAGGGTCCGGTGGTGTTACTAGACTCTGGAATTTCATGAAATAGAGGGAAAGTCAATGGACAACGTTGTCGGATTGGATGCATTTTGGGAAACATAAGTATTCGAATTGCATATTTTCTTCGCATGTGATTAGGTCGAACAGCTACTGGTGGCAGGGCTGCTTCATTGTGTAGCACTATTGTTGGGGATGTGCGGAAGGCTCCAAGGATGCACCAAAGTGCCATATTTTGAACTGTTCCAAATTTCTGTGATATGTTGCTTGGCCCATCCACCAGACTTCAGCTCCGAAGTCGCAGACAGGTACAACACACGCATTGTATAGTTGGCGGACTGCACTGGAGGTTAGTCCTGATTCTGTATTGGCTAGAGATTTGAGGGCTCCAAGGGCTCTTTTGCCGCTTGCGGCCTTCAGCATGACATGGTGTTTGAAGTTGATTTGTCTGTCAAACCAAATACCAATCCACCTTACCACATCTTGGCCAAAGCCATTTGTGCCGGGGGAAATGGTAGTGCCATTGGGTAGGGTGATCTTTTCGTTATTGGAGGTATCACCCTTTCGTTTATTGCGGAAGTGCATCATTTCTGACTTTGAGTCATCAAATCGTACTGCATTGTTTTCTGCCCATTTGAAAGCTGTCCGTGCAGCCGCCTCGAGGCATCTTGCATTATAGGCTTTTGATTAGCTTCGAACAACAATTGCAACATCATCAATGTAGCGTGCAGTCGAGGAGCTGGGGTAATGTGTTTTGAGTTCGTAGAAGAGAGCTCTGCGATAGAGGAGGAAGAGAATTGGGGATGCAGGCGATCCCTGAGGGATTCTTGTCTGGACGGGGCTGAGGTCTTCCTTTTGTCCATCAAATGCCAGTACTGTTGTACGGTCGGATAGAAAGTGGTCGACCCAAAATTCAATTGCGGTCGGGTAGCCCAATTGTCGTAGAGTTTGAAGGAGACGGTCTTTGGATACATTGTCGAATGCGCCACTCACATCCATATAGAGGGCAGTGGTGATTTCCTTTGCATGTTTTCCTTGTTCAATTTCATGTGTAAGTGCCATTGCAGCATCTATAGCAGAGCGTTGTCTTCGTCCTCCTATTTGATCTTTGTGTAGCAGGTTGTATTTTTCAGCCATGTATGCAATTCGGTTTGCCATCAACTTTTGGAGAATCTTCCCAAGGCAATTGAGCAGGGCAACAGGTCGGTAGGCCTCAGGTATTGAATAATCAGGTTTTCCAGGTTTGGGCATAATCACAGTCGTTGCTTGTCGCCAACAGGTAGGGTGATATCCAGTGGTTCCAAGTATAGCAAAGAGACTGTTGAATTGATTGGTGGCTGCTAGGTATGCTTGCCGGAGGCAATAAAAGGGAAGCCCATCGGGTCCCGGGGCTTTACGTGGTGCTGAGGTAAACATTGCTTGTTTGATTTCTGTTGGGGTAAATGTAACCCATAGCAGGGTTGGTCGATTGGTGATATCAGTTGGGGAGGGTGCTACTGGTGGGGGTGGGAACATGGTAGAACGGAATAATACTGCCTTTTCTTCAAAAGTTATAGCTGATGTGTTGGAGAATGACAGGGGTGGTGTGCGTTGGGTTTTCCTGGGTTTGGTATAACGCAGGGCGGTAAATATCTCTGTGCCTTGTGCATTTCCTAAAAATTCAATCCACATCGTTGTCTTGTAGGTGCGGATATCCCGGAAATATTAGTTTCGAACAGCTTTGAATTTGATGTGATCACTTTCAAGGCGGGTTTTCTTCCACTGCTTCTGGGCACGGTTCATCTGGGTTCAGGAGATTTTGAGTTGGGGTGTCCACCAGCGTTTTGAATGTGTTGTACGCTGGAGAACTGGGGTAGATTCCTTGACTGCATCAAGAATGATATCTCTGGGTAGTTCGCCTGATTTGTCAAGGTTTGATTTGGTTGGTTGTTCATGGAGGTATTGCCAGACCATTCGTGAGGCATGGGAGAGTGCATTGAGAGTTTTTGAGAATACATCCCAATCTGTCCTATTCCAGTTGTATCTTATCGTATTGGAGTCAGTGGTAACAAGTTCAGATTCTGCCAAGATATCAAAACGTATTGTTGCATGGTCTGAACCAGTTGATGCGTTGTCATCCACGGCCCAATTTGTAACAGAGTCATGGATGGCTTGTACGGTGAAGGCTAAGTCAATAATAGAGATTCCTTTGCCATTTCGGTAGTAGTATGTTGGGGTGTCTGGTTCCTTGATGAGGGAAAAGTTATTGGTTTCCATGATCTGAACAAGTTCGTCGGCGCGTTTGGGTGTTTAAATTTGTGAATTCCACCATATATGATGGGCATTCATATCACCAGCAATAATACATCGTTTAGGCAATGGGATTTTGGTGAAGGTTCTTGGAATGGTGTAGAGATTAGATACGCCTTCTTGTTCATTGTAAATATTGAAGACTGTGATTGGTGCAATTGACGGGGTTGATATTTCAAGGACTTGAATATCAGGATCCTGGCTGATGTCGGTACGTGGGGAGCATTTGATATAAGGGTTGTTTTTGGCCACATAGACAATTGCCCTATTGTGTTTTCTTAAGTTGTTAGGTGGTATCAGTAGCTCAAATCCAGAGTGTGTTGTAATGAATGTATTGTCTGGGTTGAATCCAGGTTCTTGGAGTAAAAGAAGGTCAGCCATTCCAACTGCAAAGTCAAGAAGGGTATTGATGACTAAGGAGGAACAGTTGCAGTTTGTTGTATAATTCGAATTTTGGTGGGTGAATAAGAAGGTTGTTTACACATGGGTGATGGTCAGGTGGTCTTTCATGAACTTGGCTCGTACCTCAGTACGTATGGCAGTAATTGTTGGGCATTTAGAATCGTTGGCCCAGTGATTACCCTCGCAGTTGATGTATTGGATAACATCATTGACACACTGTTTGCCTATGCTGTCATATGATCCGCATGAGTGGGAGGTGGTAGTGTAAGGTTCTGCACATATAATGCAGATCGCTGATTGTTTGCATCGTAGGTAGGAATGGCCATATTGTTGGCAGTTAGTACATTGGTCGGTTGGTCGGGATGCCACATATCGGTCCGCTTTGTGGGTCCTGCCATCTACTTGTACTCCATGGTCTTGAATAAGTTTTGCTTCATGTTCAGTACAGACTGCGATAACCATGGTGGTTGCCTTTTTGTATGGTCGTGTTTCTGGCTTCGTAAGAGATCGTGGTATAGTGGTAAGCTTGATATGATTATGTTCATCTCAATATCCTCTTTCAATAATTTCATACCTGTTTCACATTCAGGAAACATTGTAATGTCAATGGAGTGAACCATCATTCGGATCCAAGGTTCTTGCTTTTTGAGATTTTGTGCGGTTGTGTCGACTGAACGAACTGTTTCTTCAATAGCAGCCTTGTGGGCCAGTACCAATTCCACAGGGCAGGCGTCTGCTGTCAGGAGGACAAGATTGTGCTTATAGTTGCAGAAACATATCCAATATTGGCCAAAGGGTCTGCATGGCAGCGTCGGAGGGTGGCGTTGATGGCGAGCTTCAGTTTTGTAAGATCGGCAGTTACAGGTTGATCACTGTGACGGGCAATCACTAGTGTACGTTGTTTTTTGGTGAGAGGACGGGGATTCAGAGTACGCCCATTCTTATCTTTTGGTGGCTCTTTCTTTTGCGCATGCAGATGCAATTGCTGACCAGAGTGTGGGTTTGGGGGAAGTCCCTTCTGGGATGGCTGGAGTTAGTAGGTCTGGTGGTGCTGGTGGTGCATCTTTCTTTGAAGCTTGGATTTGTACAAGGTATTCAACTCGTTGTCCAAGGGTTGCAATGGTATTGAGGGCAATTTCGTGTTTGGTCTCCATTGAGGCTAAGTGGGTTGCCAGTTTTCAGTTTTGGGTGGTGAGGTGTGTGTTGATTTTGAGAATATCCTTGTGGAGTGGTTCAAGGATGGCTTTGAATACCTGATGCATCCTATCTTCATCATCGTCATTTGGATTCAGCAGGTTGGTGGATGGGTCTGAAAGTCTTCATCTTCAGATTCGTCATCATCGTTAGAACATTCGTTATTGGCCTTGGTATTCTCTGGGGCATCTTCATGTTCTAGATCTGCATCATCAGGGTTTCCAAGATGGCCTTGGTTGGTTGTTTGTTGAGGTGGGGAAGATGGTTGTAGTTGTTCAGAGGGTGTCCTGGGATGGACATTGCCAATGGCCATGCGGGTGCTTGAATGTGTACGAGGGGAATTCAGTGGTGGGTATGGAGAGGTAGCTGGCAGTCGGCGAGAACTTGCCTGCTTGCCTTTCATTCCTCGTTTGGATATGTGGCCCGTAAGGGAAGTATGTGATACAGCTGGGGCATCAATTGCGGAAAGAGGGTCTGAACTGGGGTTTGGATAAAGGTGCATTCCATAAGTACTGGAAGTGCCAGGTGGAGGAGGTGGTGGTATAGGGGCAGACATTTAGGACTTGTATGGGTTTGCTGGGTACTAAATATGTTAA